>OMNN01089713.1:0-32127 GCA_900302755.1 Chromis chromis
ACCCACCCACTCCATCCCGCTGGTGCTAAAAGGGTGTTTCCTGACAAGTGAGGTCGTTTTACATTTATGCGTTAAGGTTTTAGGGCCGAGGCTTAGGTTCAAAATTTATTGGCTATTGTATAATGTTTCATGCGCTAGACCGGGCGACTTTGCCTTGTGTTTTGCCGTCGGCCCTCACTCAGGAAGAAGCCGATGTATTTTGATAGCAGTGAGAGTTGAAGCTGTCAAAGACTTGGCCTGAGGGAAGCTCACCTTTTGCATTTCTGACTGATTGCGTAAACTCCTGTCACACAACAAAAGCAGCCCTGTGAGGTCCTCTGCGCTGTAATTAACTCCGACTTTGCCTCGGCAGATTATTTTTACATAAACCCCAAGATTGCAATTTATCGAATATTAACCTCCTGTGTGGTGCACGGTGCTAATTAATGAGGTTCATGTGTAAGGTTTATGCCTTTGGAACATGTATTTGCACAACATGCCGTTCTGCGTGGTTGGAAGACGTCCAACAAGGAAGAAAGGGTGAAAGTTCTTGAGATAATTCCAATAACCGCCAGAGAGATAGGATAGATGTGCTAAGTTCAGGTGTTTTCACTCGTTGCAAAAGAGCTTTCTTTGTGGATGAAGACACACTTAAAGGAGTAGTTTTACTTTAAAGATATGTCATATAACCTTTTGATGTGGAGGCAAGGACAAGTGTCAGCATGGTTGGTAAATAAGGCATTGATGTGAATGGTTATAGTGGCGCTGTACAGCAGTTCTCAGCGTCTTTTCTCTGTGCTAATTCGCCGGTCTCTGAGACTCCCTGATGTTGTCAAGGATCTGAGCTAAAATGATGTGTTTTGTTATCGCTGCCTTGACCTTACTTAACAGGTCCACGCCTGCTATGGATTAGAAATTTCTTCAGGATGTACTTAAATGGTTTGTTTTCTATCTGAGCTCCTATCTCCCCTACACTATACTTCCTTTCAGCTGACCCCCCCTCACCCCCGCCCCTCGCTCACATCACTCCTCCATCTTACTCACAGCGAAGCGCATCAGGGGGAACTATGAGAAAGTGCCCCGAAGGTTTTCCTGTCTACAAGTTCTTACAATAAACCTTGAATGTCAGTGGTAAAAATGTAGACAGAAACGCGCACAAACGCCCGTATATCACACACCGCCAGAAGCTGCCTCGCAAGCGCAATACGCACACACCATAACCCTTTAACCCAGCATGACACACACTAATGAGTCATATGACTGACCACGTGTGTGTCACCACACAGATGTCGAGTCAGGGAAAAACCTCTTGTTAAAGTGGGATGAAATATGGATTCAAATTACGCCTCAACTCTCCCCTGTCTTCCCATCTACATAAACAGGAAATCAGCTTTTGCGGCTCCAGAAATGTGAAACGAAGCCAAGCTGATCTGTAATTTTGTTTATTGCAGGGCTGCATTAGGCTCTCCGCAAGCCGCTTATTTTGGTTTTCTCGAGGCTTTTTTGCTTTGCTATTCAAGCCCCCTTCTTTTACATCTTTCCGCTGACTTTTTTTTTTTCTCCCTGCTGACTTTCGTGCATTATTATCATGCTTCATTGACTCATCGTGTAGTCCCAAGTTGTATGGAGCGTTTTTTGCAGTCTTGTAGTCGGATAAACAATTCGCAAGCCTCTGATGTGCCACACACACACACACACACGCACACACACATCCGCAAAAATTACATGGTGCTGGCGTGCACGGTCCTGCAAAAGCAGCCATTATGGTACAGTTTTTACATCGTAAACACAATTATGCAAATGTCTTGAACTGGATGTATTTATCTAAAATCACTGCTGGGAAGTTTTATGTGATTTCTCAAAAGTGTTAGCCCTGCAATTCCTTTAATCAGATACTGTATACAAATTGGGGGAATTTATTTATTTATTTATTTGTCAGCTTTGAAATTAAACATTTGTTTCGCTGGGATTAATAAAAAGTGGCACAAGAAGTCAAAGCAAGACAAATTAACCAGTAAAAGGAATGAGTTGTCAGTTAATAACAAGGCAGATATTATGTATTTCTACTAATTATATGTCATTTTAATGTGTCCATTAGTTTAATCTTGAAAATGCACATAACTCACTGTGTCATATTGAGGTATTGTTGCACCCAGACATCCCGTTTACTCGGGGAAATAGTTGTGTGAAGCCACAACAACTCAAACTGCAAGCAGGCTATGCAGTTTTAAGATCCCTGCTGCTGACAAGAGGACATATCCGCAGGTTTTGAAAGCTGTCAGCTCGCTTGTAGAACAACAGTGCGTCTCCCATAGCTTCTATCTGCAGCACATACATAATTGACAAATGTAGCTCGAGTTAGAAGCTTGAGTTCCGGCTCAGCCCTGTTGTATTATTGAAATCCTCATTAGGAATCATATTTAAGTAAAGAAATGAAAGGAGACAGCTTTTAATTTGCAGTATGCATGTCTTGTTCATGGTCTGAGGTGATCTATTCAATACTTATATGGATAAATGAGCTCTTTTCCGAGAATCAAAACTCAGTGTTTAACCCTGAGAACCTGACAGACGCACGAACACTCGCCTGGTTCACCTCTCCTGACTGTACAGCTACTGTATGTGCGCACTTCAATGAATAAAACAATGGCTCCACACAATCTCCCCGACACAATTATGAAGTGATATCTCTGCTGCCACTGTTGTATGCTGAGATACAGGTAGAAACTTAACAATTTAATAATGCTAATATAAAACATGTATGATGAAATAATGGAATCTGTGAATAGTCAAGATTGTTTTTAAGTTTAAAATTGTTCTAATATGTTTAAAAGCTCTATTTAATTTCTTGAAAGATAAGTGACGTATAATAGAATTAATAGGTAAATGAGGAAGGCCTTTCTCAATCTTACCTGGCTTCAATAGCTTATAGCAGCTAAAGAGTGCAAATGCTAGCAAACTTTGTGTACATATTGCTGTTTAGTTAATATTACCGAGTAGGGCTTCAACTAGTGATCAACCAGTGTTTGTTAAACCCCTAGTTGACCTCCTCAAACGTCTTGTTTTGTCTACAACCCAAAGATATTCAGTTTACTGTCATACATGAGTGGGAAAAAATCTTTACGTGGGAATCAGACAATTTGCACTTTTTTTCTTTCCACCAACAGATTGAATATCAAAATAGTGATTAATTTAATAGTTGATAACAAGTCGATTAATCGATTAATTGGTGCCTTGTCACTGACTTTAGAACTCTTCTCTACTTTAGCATCCATCATTAACCCATAAATGATACTTGTGGCCAGAGTGGTCACTTTCAGCTTTGCTTTAAAGCTGCACTAATCAATATTTTTATATTAACAATGAGTCTAATCAGTATGTGTAATGTGGAAAAGGTATTGGCAGTGACAAACCCATATATAATTATCATCAACCTCTTGAGTTAACCTCACTTCTATGGAGCATTTTACCATCTTTCATGTTACTGACTTGGTTTTACAACCTGCCACTTTACTGTTTTATTTCAGCTGCAGCGGAGGATGTAGCTTTTTTTTCTTCTTTTTTTTAATGTAAACAGGTACGATAAAGCCTACCTGCTCCGAAGCAAACAAAGACAAAAGTAGTGACTAACTTTAGAACATAGTGGAGCAGTTAGCAGTGACAGTGCTAGATCTAAATGAATTTTAATGTTGATCTGTGCCTGATGGACATGTCACTATGAAGCTTTATGCTAGGCCTGCACCGTGTTTCTGCGATATGACAGCATTGTTCAACATTGCAATGATGATTAAGGGTGGGGCAAAATATCGATACAGCGATATATCATCGTCCCTCCTCGTGCGATATGAGTATCGATACGCTGGCGCCAAATAGCTCTGGCTCAAGCGTCTTCCTTCTGCGTCGCTTGTTACATGATGTACCATTATATAATCGTCTTGCGATATATCGATTATTGATATATCGTGATAGTATCGATATCCAGAGCCATGTATCGATATTGTATCGTATCATGAGGTACCCTGTGATTCCCACTCTTATTAGTGAAACAGTTGTTGTGCCTTTCTGCTTTAAGGGTGCACTGCCCAAACTTTGAAAAGCCCACTGAATAAAGAATTGACTTTTTTTTATTTTGACTAATTACTAATGAATATCCAACCAATTAAACAAACTTTAATTTAAGTACACTCTACCCTTATCAAAAACATCTCTTGACATTTTTCTTTCCTCCATAATTGTGTAGTCGCCACCAAACTGACACCAGTTAATTTGACAGTAGCTGATGGCGAGCTGGGGCTTTATCTGATTGTTTTGCTGCCAAAAAATATCAAAAACTTGTTGCTGTTTTAAGATTAATTGTGGACATAATATTTTTTCATCATATTGTGGCTGTATGCTACACATCAGGCCAGTCTAATCGTCATATCCACAGCAGCACGTCAGTTGTTGATAGTTTAGATTCGGCGCTCGTTGTTACTTCTGTGTTTGACAGCACATGTTGGGCCACAGAGACAGAGAATAAATAAAAGACGGGCAAAAAAGAAAATGTGGAAGAGAACCGAGGCAGATGTCATGATACCATCATTCACAACTTGCCTTTCTGGACGCCAACTGTGGGGAAAAAAAAAAAGAAAACACTGCTAGATTCGTAGAATAGCACTGACATGTGTAAGAAAGTTGAGATAGCCACAAGAAATAAACCTTTTCTCCAGCGCAGCTCCAACTCTGGGCATAAACACTTCTTCCTCAGTTAATGCTTCTACTCTGACCTTTTTCCTTACCTCTTCCCAGCCAACTCGCTCTCACCCGGCAGGTTACGCCACCTCCCACAGATGGAGAAGAAATGCTGAGACAGGCTGCAGCAGCTGGGGGCTATGAGCTGCATACCGAGCGATACCGAAAGCTGCATCATTACGGCCGGTCACCCACCGTTTAGCAGACACACCCCGTGTCTCCCGTACCTGCTGATGAACAAAGTTGTGAAGCCCGATCACCCCGTACGGCGCCACAAAGCCAGGCGGGGAGCGAGTGCACCGTCGCTGCAGTGGTGGACAGTTTGTAAATAATGTGAAAGACACAAAAGTTGAAGGGCAACAGCTCTACTGTGCAGGGCATCCCTGTTGATGCACTTTAGTTGGGCAAAGTCATATCTTTTAATGGCCTGCAGGCAATTCATGCTTCTTTTGCATTTTCCCAGATAGGACAGTGAGAAAATAAGAGAAAAACAGAAGAGGAGGCAAAAATACTAGTGTGCAACACATTTTTCGCCACGTTAGCAACATGGGTGGGCGTGCTAGCTGGTCGGTCGGTGCACTGTGGCAGTCCAGACTAAAATATCTTAGCAATTATTCAATGGGGTCCAGTAAAATACAGGTGCACTTATTCATAGGTTCAAGAAGAACAGATACTGACTTTCAGATTTTTGTAAAAGTATCTTATCATCTACTTTATGAAGCAGATTAAGTCTTTTTAGTAGTTGACAATTATTCAACTTGCCCTGGTACTTCGTTTAGAGTAATAGCCTGACTGGTTGGTGGTTCGATTCCTGGCCCCTTCATGTGCTTAAGTGTCCTTAGATGGGACACTGAACCCCAAGTTGCTCCTAGCTCTGCCAATATTGATGGGTGAGTGTATGTGTGAATGGGTGAATTTTCCAGCTTATTGTGGCTAATAGCTGATGCCAATACTGATATATGCGCCTATTTATACCACTAAATTGTCAAAACATCAGATCTCTTCTCTCCTGTTGTGGTATTAACACATTATTATGACCACTCTTATCATGATGGTGCACAGACAGGTGCAGACATAACATACAATGCTTTTCAATTGTACACATTCACTGGGTAACTGCTTAAAATTATGCGTTCAACATATTTCTTTATAGGTAACATTTTCAAACTAAACTGAAAGCTTTTAGCCCGGCTAGTGTTATCTGCGTGCCTGCATAGATTTCATTTTAATGCCAAGCATCATCAACAAGTACAATAAATTCCACTGTGAAAAATCCCAGTGTGGTCGGAAGCCAAAAGTGACTCCTGCACTTTCAAGAATGATAAAGGCCCAGATGAGTTCAAGAATCACGACCAAGGTCATCCTGAGCAATTTTGGAATCAACAGCTTAATGCAGATACACCAGCAGACACTGATCAAGGCCCATCAAGGAGGATTCCGACTTCTCCAAGACAGGCACATAAATATCCGCCTGAACAAAGAAGAGAGCTTTCGGTCATCAGTTCTGTGGTTGGATGAGATGAAAATGGAGTTGTCTGGACAAAGAGACATGGGTTTTGTTTGGCAAAGTAGAAGAGAAGCATTTAACCTCAAGAACTCCATCCCCACGGTCAAGCATGGTGGTGAGAATGTAATGTTTTGTTGGTGTTTTTCAGCTGATGGGCCAGACAGGCTTGTCAAAGTAAACAGCATCATGACAAAAGAGGACGGCATTAAGATTCTGGAGGAAAACATCAGACAGTCTGCAGAAGAACTTGGCCTTGGGCAGCACTGGACCTTCCAACAAGACAGTGGTCTGAAACATACAGCCAAAGTGTTCAACATGTTCATATAGTTGTCTGTTATTCTTGTTTTCTGTCATTTCTTGGAGTGGAACAGCGAACAGAGTCCAGACCTAAATCCCAATGGGAATCTGTGTAGGGAACTGAAGTCCAGAGTGATGGTGAGGAAACCTTCCAACCTCAAAGACCTGGAGATCATCACAAAGGAAGAACAGTCCAAAATCCCAGTGGAGACATGCAACAAGCTTGTAAGCAATTATAAGAAACATCAAATTTAAGCTTTGCACTTATTGCTAACAATAAAAAAACAGATAGTCAAAATGATTTTTAACTAAGAGACCTGGTGATCAAATACAAATTCAGTATACTACTTAGCTATATTCACATTAACCACATCTTTGCTGTGCGTTTACTGCTATTTAGCAAAGGTTAGCTTGCAAACCCAACTAAATAAGACGGTGAACATTTTTTCTGCTAAACATCGGCATGTTACTAATGTCATTGTGGGCGTGTTAGCATGCTAATATTAGCATTTCATTAATTGTCTTAAGGCTGCCACACATTACGGGATTCTTCAAACCTTCACAGATTTAGAGACCACACACTTGATGATGACAAAAGACAGATCGCACAAGATCTCTCTCTTCTGATCTTATAGTGTGTGGTGTGCACTACGGAGCACACCACACACTAACCGATTCTTCCGCAAAGTATCAGGTTCTTCCCACACACTACAGGATTTCTAGTTGCAAATATTAAACATGTTCATTATCTACGATCTGTCCTTCTGAGGCCTTCCAAGCGGATCGGACCGGACAAAATCACTCTTAACACACCCCACACCACAGGAGAATCAGACACGATGTTGTTTGCAAACATCAGACAATCGGGCCTTTGCTGGCTTTGATCGTAAGGGGGAGATTGGGACAAAAATCGGACCGATTATCCTGTAGTGTGTACCCGCCATTAGGGGATAAATAAAGTACTTGCTCTGTTTATTTTGCTCTGCTGCAGTACAAACTCACTGAGCTGCTAGCATGGCTGTAAACTCCTGTTCTTGTTTGGCTAATCACTGCTGAACTTGATGTAACATTCTCTTAGCTTCTATATTCTTTACATTCAAAACATAATAATATGTTGATCCTCACTTGTTGGTAGGCATATTACAAACCCTCTAATTACTTCTTACTAAAGACAGTCTCACAATATCATTAGGAAGAACATGCTGTAATAAGGAGCTTATAAAAAAAAAGCACCAGATGGCTTAAACACTACATCATAAAGGGTCTTTTACAGTGACACTGTTTGAACCTCCCTATGGCGAGAGCATAAAATCCACTGCCACGCCGAAAAAGCCCTGAGCGGCTTCAAAGCACAGTTCTTTCCAGTCCCGTGAAAATGACCCTTGAAACGCTCTAAAACACGCTTGGAGTACCACGTGTTTGATGTGACTCCAGCCAGCTTTACATCAGCGAGATGATCGACGCTAAATATTCCCAAGGTAATATTTTATGCAGACACTTCACACGGATCTCTCAAGTCCAAAGTGATAGCAGCGAGGAGACCTTGATTCTCGCCACTTTTCTCCCCACTTTGAATAGACCTTCATGTGAGGATTATTATTAATTCATCATCCTGCCAGACTGGGTTTTAGCCTTAATACATTTGGAGATTGAGCCATCTTCGCAGGCAAGACTCTGAGCGATTAATGATTGAAGAGAGGTGAGAGCATCGGCTTCGTCCACTACAAAAGTGTGAACCCGTGAAAGGCGTGGGCTTGAATTCCAAATGACTTTTCTGCTACAGCGCTCTGCTCAACATCAAAGCGTTCATACAGAGTCATAACACGGTATCAGCCAGGAACACCAACATATCTCAGGCCTCTGTTTAAAGTCGAGCATCTCCGACAGCGCCGTGGGATCAAATCTGGTTACACACAGCTCTAAGCTTATCCTGTCTGTGTGATGGTTGCTTTTGTCTGGCCTCAAAGTCTTCTGAGCGCTAGAGTCACCTCAAATATGAGCGAGGGAGAAGCTTCAGAGGGGGAAAAATATCAACATATGCACAAACAGCGAGCGAGAGCCTGCGCGGATTGTTTGGAGGCAACACACACTGCAGGCTCAGTCGGGTTTCTTTGGCTTTTTTCTTCTTGTTTTATCTGAGAGCACAAACTAGCATGCAACACACAGAGCCGAGGGGCAGACGCACTCGGTTCCAGACAGCACACATCCCTCCTCGGTCAAAGTACCCGACACTTTGTAGACAAAAGATAAAACAAGACCTTTTGAAGGTCGACGTGTAACAGGTGAGAGATGTTAGGGCCTGGGTGGTGCGGTGGTATTGTTTTGGTGTGTTTGAGACGCCTGGCCTGTTATCTCTGTTGATGTGATGCCTTCATCCGGAGCTGCCCCCATGTTACTAACGCTCCACCTGCACTTTGATGTCCTTCGCCTACATCTCTCTCTGCGGCTGTGTCGGCCAAGGAGCTGTCACCGCGCTGTCAGCAGGCAACACCAAAAGCCATGTTTCACGAGGAAAAAAAATTATAACACTTATAAGCTTTTTGGTAAACACAACTTCTTTTTTAGTTTCATGACATTTTCAGAAGCACACCTGAGGAGGGGCTTGTCAGCGGATTCACATAAAATGTCAGCGCCGATGGCCGACTGAGCTTAGTCATCGAGCAGCAAGCAGAGACACGAACTCTGGCTTTATTTTCACACAAAAGTCAGTGTTTTGAAGTCCTGAAGTGCCAACAGGATAAAGTTGCAGTCCAAACTAAAGACAATCTGTTCTCATCTGTGACAAGAGACGATACAGTTTCACCGCACACAGTGCCTGAGATCTGTTCTGACTTGACTCGGTCCTGACAGCCACAACTCACTCTAAGTCTTAACCTAAGAATGAACTTTACGTGACTGTAGTGCAAGATTTCTTAACTGTTTCTGCCCCTTGACCTTGTTTCTTTAGGTCTCGAAATTCTCAAGACCTTAGCAATTAGAGAGCCGTCAAGTTGTCACATTAATTTTAGTGTTGCATACTTTTGTCATCTTTCTTTTTTTAAATTTTAACTTGGATAAAGTTTCTCCTGTTATGAATCTTTTGGCAGCAGAGGAATGTCAGAGAAAGCTGTCTATACATTCTCCAGACAATAGCTTAACAAGATTGTGTCACTTTTGAAAGACTGAATACCACAGTCTTCCACTTACAACTGAAAACTTCAATTAATAAGTAATAAATGCCTCCTTTGTCAGCTAAATACATTAAGGGGTTTTGGTACTACAGCTTTACTTCAAGTGCAAGACCACTTGTTTATTCAGAGAGATATTGTTATCTAACTGACCTGAGAGAGTTTACAGATTTTCGGACTCCTTTCTTTTTGTACTGCTACTACATTTTAACATGTCAACATTTTAATGGTTTCATTACAAATGAAACAAAGTAAACCAGTGTTGGACAAACTACTTGGAAAGGGCTAAAGCTAGTATTTACTGTACACTTCATGAAGCTTCACTACAATGAAAAGTGTAGCAAGCTATGTCGCAGAAGTAGTTTACTATATCAGAAGATACTTTTTATTTTTACAGTTTTACAATTCTACAATTTCATTTATCAGACACTTTTATCCAAAGCGACGTACATAGGTAGGTAGGCGGGGCAGCATTAAGGACCTTGCCTAAGGGTCCTCACTGGATACCTGCACCCTGACCGGGATTTGAACCACAGATCTCCCATGCCAAGGTCAGGGGTATTAGCCACTAAGCTATTCAGCTGCTGTATTATTATATATTATTTATTTTCATGTTTAATTTATTTGCTGCCAACAGTGAACAACACGTAGATAGCTAGCAGTTAGCTAGCTCATGTTGGTAGACTGCAGTAAGGATTGTTATATTGGATATGCATCAATGTCCGTGCATGGTGGTGGCATCATGTGCTCATTCTTAGCTTTTTCTTCAGACTGCATTGATAGCTACACTGCTGGTCACTTTATAAGTGCTCAGGGAAATGTAGCTTGTGTGGACGCTACAACACTACTTGATAAATGAAAGAGCTATGCTACTAAAAAGCTATGGGATTCAGAAAACAGCACTGTTACAATCATGCTACAGAGAAATGTAGTTAAGCTAATAATGCCACCTCTTGGAGCAAAGCTACTCCCTCACACTAATAAGGGGTAATATTTTAACAGTACTGTCTTACTGATATTTTTTAGGAGAAGAAAAAAAACGAATTGAGAACAGAATTAACATTGCTTTATTTCGCACACCTTTTTGTTCACTTAAAAAAAAGAAAAAAAAGAAAAAAAGAATTCAGGACCTTTTTTTACTGTGTGATATTATACTGAAGAAAAAGTGCCACTGCCAACAGCAACATGTCGTTGGAGGAAGGGCCAAAGTGTGGCAAGACAAGAGTTTACCTCATTAAGTCCCTCACTCTTAAGTGCCATTTTTGAACTTCTGAACTGAGTTTCTGAACAACACTTCAGATGATGCTCTCACCATTTCAGACTAAATTCATAAATGTGCCCATAGAGCCCATTTTTAGTTTTAATCCTTAACTACAATTTAGCTAACTTCGTGTCAAAGACTTGTTGCACTTGTGGCAAACAGCATTGTCAGCACTGACTAAGACTGGCCCCTCAAGTCATACAGACAAAAAAGTCCTTTGGAAAGTGCATCAGAGACAGATTAGAAGTGGGTGAGATAACGTTTATGTCGCAATAATAAACTGGAAATTTATTTTCTTAATTTCCCCACTATTGAGAGTAGAACCGATAACATCGAAGCTTATCGATCCTCCAGTCTTGAATAATTTAGCCCCAAAGCTCGTTTAAGACCAGGTTTTGGTACCCAACACTGAAGTAAACACAGTGCACCTCAAGACTTTTGTGTCTGAAATCCTTCCCTCTTTACTGCACTGTGTTTATCCACCACCATTCTATTTGTATGCCGAAACCTTAAGTGCCTTTGTTGAAATGCTGAAGGATAGACGCAACTTTATGCTAACAATCCCACAATTCACCACATTTTATAGATGAGAAAATTGCAGATATTGATTTTTAAAAAAACAACAACAATGATTCATAAGCGAGCGAAATCTGCTTGCTGCTCTTTGCGGAGCAGACTGAGTGGATGTTATAAAAAGACCAGTGAGTGGGTGAACGAGGGAGTGATTTCGAACACACTTAAGGAGACATATTTGTTGTTCCTTGCTCACGGCCGCCTTCCTTCGCTCGACTGATAATGTCTTCAAAGCAAATGGGAAATAAAGGGAAATTCAATACACCATCATCACCATCAAGTGCAACTTTCTGCAAGTTTAGCAAACTACTGCAGATGCTTTAGACCGAACATCCTGCTATACGCTCCTCTGTGATTAGTCTTAGTTAAGTTGCAACCAGATGGCTGTCACTAATTACTTGCATGGAGAATGTTAAATGGTGTAGAAAAATATCTCAGGATTTTAGAATAATGACAAACTTGTCAAGTGAATTATGACAGCAAGCGTAAATAGACCATGAGGCATTGCAGCTGAGCAGAGAGAGGTTAATGCACAGAGTTGTCATGCTTTTAGTGCAACGCCAGGACACCGTGAACATGCCCTTTTACATTAATGCTTAAAACAGTGACCCATAGTGTTGCTGTTCTTCCTGCTCTTTGCTTGGAGCGGCAACAGAAAGCAACAAAATGTTTCAATGCAGTCGTATTTAATGGCAATGTTATGTCAATTGCACAATCGTTCTTCACTTTTACTGCTGCAAACTAAAGCCTCGGAAAATGAGGGAGCACGTTGGTGGCATCCAGGGCGACTTCAAGTAATGACTGTTATTTTGTTCTTAGTGGTAATTAGTGCACTTGAAAACTTCCAGATACGACCAGGGTGTAAATGTGGGAGGAACTGACTCGCTTCATCCCAGTAGGAGGTCCGATCCCAAGAGCACTGTGTAGATATTCTATGTAATATAGGACAAATATGTAGTGTGCATAAAGTAGCAAGCTGCAGGATTTTCATATTGTTTTATGTTCTCTTATCCCTGCCCTTTCTAGGACATTTATTTCCACAATAACTAATAGATGCAAAGGAGGTCAAGTCACTGCAGCCTCTCAGCACCGTGCTGTGTTAACTTTTGTGTTTGCCTGAGCTATTCTCGGACTTCTGTTTTTGTCGCAGTTCCTGACGTCAGCAGCCACCGAGGCATGTATGGCGACACTTTCCTGTCTCCTGAACAACACCAGTGATTAAAGAGCAATCTGCCCTGCTTAATAAGCGACTAATCCCGCTGCCCTTTTGCTCTGTCAGTCCAAACAGATGAGCTAGCGGGTCAGGAAGATTCATCAGGGCAGGATCTCTGGTCATTGCTATTGTACCGGTTCTGCTGAACTCATCCTTTATCATCAGTGTGTCTGTGTAGGGAATTATCCCACATAATTGAACAAATGTTACTATTAACGCTGTCGTAATTAATGCTCTTAATATTAACAATTGATCAAATGTTCGTGTGCACTGCTAAAAGGGTTGCTTGCAGTGCACAGACAATTATCGCCCCAAGCTGCACTTCTTTTCAGGTCTGCTGAACTTTGTAGTCTCACATTTCCACTGCAGTAACTTGCCGGCAGTTTTTGCGCGACCTGAACATTTGTGAGTGTTCTGACATCAAGAATGGCCCCTGTACTTCTTTCAGGGATGTTTTTTGGGGAGAAAAAAGTGCTTTGTCCAGGAAAGCTTCTGGACAGAACTAAATATACTGACTGGAGAAATTCTGAGAAGTTGTAAACACCAATTTTTCTGCCCTCTTGATGTACTCGTTGAGAAGCAGGCTTCTCCTCTTTTTTACGTGGACATTGCCATCGTCCACGTAAAAGTCACCATATGGGTTAACAGAAAATCTCAATTCCTCTATTTCCTATGTGATCATAGAGCGAGAGTTATGTCCAGTAACGAGGGGCGTCCTGATCTGATCTTAGAGACTGGGAATGGGGCCAACCAAGGCATTTTTTAACTGATCTTTTTTAAACTTTGTCTGGGTCTGTTGTCAGGCGGGTGTCGTAAAGGAAGAGCACAGCTTGAAACTATATAACTTGAAATTATAAATAATTTTCTTCATTAATAATCTTAATCAATCAACCTGGGATATCAGAAAACTGTCTTGAAAAAACACATATAAACATTCCAATAGAGAAAATGTGAAGGAGATTACCAAAAAACCCTCAAGGGGCTTAAAAAGACGCAACCTCTAGAAAAACTACAAACGCACAGACTGTTCACAAATATAAAAGAAAACACATTTCAGATTAACAAAAAAAACATCCCTTCTATGCAGCCAATAATACCACCATACCATGCTAGATAAATATCCCATGTGGAAAATTACTCAGGAGCAGTTTTTTCAGTGCTTTTTTAAATTGAATTTGTGAAAGCTCAGTGAGGTAAGTTGGCAGGTTATTCCATATTTTGGGTCCTCTGTATAGAACACTTAACTGAGACTGGCTGGTATGGTCTGTCTCAGTCTCAGTCTGTCTTAGCTGATCCCTACTCGAGGCCATTAACCGTCCCAGAAGTCTTTGTCATGGTGGCCTGTTGCTTACTTAACCAATGCTCTCTGCTAGTCAACATGCTACTATTGTTGGATTCTATACTGCAATGAAAACAGAAAGGCTAAAAAGGAGCAGTTAGGGGCTTTTAATGTAAACATTGGCACCATGCCCCGAGGTCCTACAGTGGAGGCCGTTTATTTAAGCATCTTTCAGCCTAATCATTTGGCCCTAATGTATTACAATTCTACAATTTCATTTAGCAGACGCTTTTATCCAAAGCGACATACATAGGTAGGTGGGCAGGAGGGGCAGCATTAAGGACCTTGCCTAAGGGTCCTCACTAGATACCTGCACCCAGACCAGGATTTGAACCACGGATCTGCCATGCCAAGGTCTGAGGTGTTAGCCACTGAGCTATCCAGCTGCTTTATTAGAAGTATAGTCAGTCATATTGTTTTTCATTTTGAGACACTAAAACAGATTTAAAGAAATGTAATGGACATTCGACTTACATTCATCTAATTGATGCCCATGTTGTTCTTTGTCTGCTGTATTTGTCAATGGTTACGAACATTTGCCATATTAAATAGCCAAACAATTCAGTTAAAGTAGCTTTAGGTGTGTGTATGACATGAATTAGTTTCAATCTCAGTTGCAAAAAAAACCCTCAAATTTAATGATGGGATGTTCATTTGGTTGAAATATTGCAATGCAAGCTTTATCTTTCCTTAGATTTTATTTTATTTTGAACACAAACATGAAATAAATATAGTAAAAACCGCATGATGCTAAAAAGGTTGATGCTGAGTTACCAGGACACTGATGCTTTTTCAATGTATTTATTCGGTGTTCTGGGGACTGAAATGCACATTATTTTACTCCATATAAAGGGATAGAGGCAGAAGCATGGATATGTCTCAATGAAAGTAAAATAAGCCTGACTGGATACTGACAGAGATGGATACATAATATAGTTTTGTTGTAGTTTGGATGAACTGACCCACTGTTCTATGGTAATTTTTCACCGCGCTTGAAGAGAGCCTCTATGTTCTGCACTTCTCATAAAGTAATACAGTCAGTCATAGCACAGTAATACAGTCGGCCTACATAAATCACCAGCGAAGCTAAAAGCACCCATTACTCGCCTGGGAAGTTGACAGACAATGGCAATTGGCTGAAAAAGCAGCTTAAGCATGGTTTGATTGTCACAGGGGATTATGTTTCATTTCTTTTGTTACACTGCGGTGAGTGACCTCTCACCCCTCCGAAGCCCTCTCCTAAATCAGTCGCTGTGATGTGGATCACATTCCAGGCTGTTTACATTATCCCCCCCCGTATGCCAGACGCTGCCACCAGCCTTCCACACCTGTCCCGTCACGTCCTCGCAAAGGAAACTGTGATACATTTTCGGAGTGGAACAGAAAGACCTTTGTGTGCCTCTGTGTGTGTGTGTTGAGAGGGGAGCTTAATGCGCAGACATTCACACAGATTCAGAAGTGCCTGCATGCATTGACCTACACCGCTAAGAGATGGCCCACACAAATTCACACAGAAACCCGGCGAGGCACACATATTTGCGCGCACCGAGCTGTCAAACCGTCACAAGAGTGAGTTATGGAACTGCAGGATGCGTCTGAACACGGAGGGGAAGATTCCTCTGCTGTAAGGAGTGATAAATGAGGGAGAAGTGAGGAGAAGAAGCTCCTCACTCCGACAGAGACGCCACAGTCGCTCACTGGAGAGAACAGCCAAGGCAGATATGTGCCGTCACCTTAGTGCCAGGCTTTCCCAGTTCATGCATATACAGCAGCATAAAAAAATGGTCAGCTTCTTATTTTAAAAAGAAAGTTTTCTTTTGCTCTGACAAGAATTAAATAAGTTACAGGAATAGTTCAGCATTTTGGGGAATACACTTCACTTTCTTGCTGGCAGCTACTTTAGATGAGAAAATAAGTCAGTCCTGATGGTATCATTTTAACGGTCCTGATTCCAATTCAGCGTATCAATTATTGATCGATCGATTAGGGTATTAGGGAATAGTGCAGTCACAGTAGACATTTTTCTGCACTGAGTACTTGTACTTTTAACAGTATATAATCTAACCTTTATTGATCCCCTTGGGGAAATTCCCTCTCTGCATTTGACCCATCCTATTCAAGGTTAACCTTAACTATACATACTAGGAGCAGTGGGCTGCCACGGTGCAGTGCCCAGGGAGCAGTCAGGGGTTAAGGGCCTTGCTCAAGGTTCCACAGTGGTGGTGACTGGGACAAGCGGTCGCTCTCACTTTCCCACCTCAGCCTTTTGCCAGTCCGGAGACTTGAACTGGTGCTTCACAAACCACTAGGACACCACTGCCCCATAATATAGTATATTTTCCTAATTATACATGCATACTAACTCTTTAAATAACGTTTGTATTAGTTCTTTGATTAAGTAAAGGATCTGAGTTCCTCTTCCACCATTGCCCATCTCTGTCTATCAGCCACTTAATAAATATGAATTAATGTACTTACTATGTTTTCAACAAGTGAGGTTAGCCGAGCCACAGACTGACTTCACATCTCCTTTAATGAAGGTGGTGACATAAGATAAGATAAAATAGAACTTTTAATCCCGAAGGAAAGTCTACTACCAGATTTTGCTCAGAAAACAAAATTACATTACATGAGAGTGTAAATGTAGAGCCTCATACAAAAGCAATAAGGTATACATTTCTGCAATAAACAAGCTAACTAAAATAAGACTAGAATAGAAAAATAAGAAGCAATACTTGCAATTATGCTGAGATAACTGTGGCCATACTGCCTTGTGGATGCCCGATCCCGTCAGATCTCAGAAGCTAGATGGGAGACCGTGAGGGAACACCAAGAAGCCTGGGTGAATGCAGTGTGAGAGTGAGTGGTTGGAGGGGCCGATGGCGCAGATTGGCAGTCTGGCTTCCGTCAGTCTACCCCAGGGCAGCTGTGGCTACATACGTAGCTTACCACCATCGAGTATGAAGTGAATGAATAATGCAATGTAAAGCGTCTTTGAGTGTCTAGAAAAGAGCTATATAAAACTAATGCATTATTATTATTATAATGGAGCTTCACGCTAGTTCATGCAGGCACGGAGTCAGGCTAGTCACAAGGTCTCGTCTGTCCAATCGTGCTCGTAGTCAGTCCACTCCTCCCTATTAGCGTGCCTTTATAACTGAGGGTGCGTTCATTCATTCAGCCTGCTCTGTACTCGCCATATCGCTGCTGCATCAGCCTTCACAATCGTCAGCTTTTTCCTCCTCCTTGTTAGAAGAAAGATCTGTGCATGTATAGATTTGCTGCCTATTCATACTGTTCCATTCTGTATTCTTTTACATACATTAACGTCATTAATATCAGGCTCTGCCGGGGGGTTTGCGATCTCAGGGATTGACTGTGTCATGCTTGCACAGATCGTTCCAGAGCATCACTCGAGTAGAGTCACCGCCAAACATAACATTCATGTCAGTCTGAAATAAATGGTTAAAATCTAAAGAAGTGTCCTGTCTGAAATAAAGTAATATTACACATGCAAATGGAATATTACTATGATAAAGAAATATTACAGACTAGATAAGTGGGTTTGTTGTGTGAAGTGAGTTTTATGGTGTGTGAGAGAAGTAACAGCATGTTGTTGGAGTCATAGGAAAGTGTTACTATAAGGGCAGTTAAGTTACTTGCGTACCTCAATAAGCAGAATACATAGTTCTCACATTCGACTGATTATCCATGATGCTTAGCGCGGTCCGCCATTTTGTAAGGCAAACCTGTTGATCGCCGCATTCTGCAATGGTAACGTTAAAGAGTAAAAACGAACATAAACAGAACCGCGATGGCCGGAAAACCCAGATGAAGAAATAATAAATAAACCCAGTCCAGTCAGCATCTTAGCTGTTAATTTGTCAAAATAACATTCCATTCCACCACCGTTAAAGATTATAAATCCATTATAATCCGTTAAATTGCTCAGAGCAAAATAGAAAGTGTTTAGGCAATATGATCTGTACCTTTCCGTGTCTTATAAATAACTTCACACCCTTCATTGAAACCTGAATTCTATGATGTTTTTATGTCAGCACTGATCTCATGTTGAGACATGTTTAACCCATGACATTCAGATTTTTAAAAATGTTGTAGAAATGTCAACATTACCTCCAGCATTGATGCGTTTCATCACAGTAGAGTCGTACCATGTACTGCTCAGAAACCTAAGTGTGCAGTACCACTAAAATAAATTCCTCTGTTTGAAAAGAATCCTTGTTTACTAAAGCAAGAATGAAAACCGCCAGCTGAGGAACACTCAGGTTCACTTAGAAGGCATTTCCCTTGTTCATTATTGCCAAATGAGTAGTTTTCTACAGTAAATAACCTTGTTCGGGTTGCTGTGTGCTCAGGCAAAGTCTTCACAGGTACTAATTTTGCTTGTGTAGACATTGCAGTTTTCACCATCAGCAGAACTACACTGCATTTCAAACAAGACTGAAGCTGTTTGTGTTGTTAGGAAGGGATTTTCAGCTGCTTATAACAATATGTGATTGATGTAGTTGCATCGAAAACATGCGTCAGTGTTTTTCTTTTGAAGGAAATGCTGATTTTCGCTTTTTTTTATACACGCATATCCCTTCCTATTAGTGGAAAATGTCTTCCCATTTCCTTGTTTATTTTTTGTTGTTGGTTCATAGGCATTAGTCTTTTCTTTGTGTGCTTCGCCAGGGTGGCTACCGCTGTGTATTTTATTTGTTCCATTTGTTTTTTTTCCTCTTCCAGTGCTTTAGAAGATCAGAGGGTTTTTATTAGCCACGCTAGGCATGGCTCGAGGGATGGCAGTGCCGGCCAGTTAGTCGACCCCTTTGATTCCAGACTGAAACATCTCATTAACTATTGGATGACCTAGTGTGAAATTTTGTACAGGCAATCGTGGTCCCCAGAGGAGGAATCCAAATTACTTTGATGATCCCCTGACTTCTCATGTAGCACCTGCAGCAGGTCACATTTTTCACTTACTCTATGAATTATCTGTACTAAATTGACGCAACTTCTGGTACAGACATCCTCTGTCTCCAGACTATGTATCCTGATGACCCTGGTGGTTCGTTACGTTGGCATCCAGTACCATCATAAGGTCAAAAGTTCCTTTGTTCAGTAATTTGTTTCGTGACCAAAATCCCTGCAAGGCTAATGACATTCCCCTCAGCCTGAGCTCCACTTTATGCTAATAAACAATAGAGCTGTAGTGTACAGGTCGACTGATTGATTGATTATGTTCGATCAAATTCCATTAACCGGGCAGTCGGTGGTTTTAGTTTCACAACAACAAAAGCGCTACATCAATAGCCCTCCAGGATTAATCCATTATTTTTTGCGGCAAGAGGAACAGACTACGTGTGAAGAACTTTGCATTTTCACAACTTTGAACCACTGACTGGTACAGGTGGTCAAACCCTTTTTGATGTCACCCATAGGTTTCCCTGAAAAGTGGATCTGAATCTCAGTGTAGCGGCTCTGGCCATCGCTATCTTGGCAGTGTCTGACTCTTCCTAACTCACAGGTAATCCAAAAATGAGCAAAGAAGTGGTTTGTGACCTGTCCTGAAAGTGACCGCACCCTTAATTATGCATAACTTTATGCCTTGATACAATTTAAACTGGTGATTTCAACATAAATTCACCCCATGCACAGTTGTCATGAAGGGGAAAAGCAGCTATGGAGACCAAAACAGTTTTTTCTACCACCCTGTAAACACGTTCATTTCTGCTGTAACGTTGGTCATTTTAACCTGGAGGTCTATGGGTACTAACTCACTTTTGGAGCCAGCCTCAAGTGGTCATTCCAGGAACTGTAGTTTTTGACACTTCTGACAATCCCTTTATTTTTCTGCCCCAGAGGTTGCTGCTTGATTTGAACTTACCCAATCTAATAGAGACCAGGTAGAACTTTCTTAACATTTACTAAACCTTTACTCTGAGTCAGCTCTAAACTGACACCATGTGAAAGAAGTCATCGCTGTGGCTACATTTAATTTAAAAAAATAAAATAAGAAGGCCAAAATGTCAAGCACAACCTTTGCAAATAGTAGTTTGCATATCACAGTTTAACACCTTAAAACTGTTTGCAGACTTGTCTGTGTTACATTCCTCAGTAGTTCTTATGCTGGGATCACCAGTTGATGCAGTTCTATTTTCAGAAATGACAGGTGCATGCTGATATGCTCTGAGGCTGTTGTTATTATTTCAGTATAAAACAACCAGGTTACTATAATTAATTATGTTGCAAATACTAGCTTTTCAGGTTTAAGTATAATTTACTGAGGCTAATAATGCTAGCAAGTAGAGTGCAATTAAATTTTTTTTCTGGTGATTTTACCCATTATTATCTGGGATTGAACAAAACGGAACATTTGTAAAGTAGAAATTAAGTATTTAAAAAGCATGAATCATTCAATCAGCATACATCAAGCATTAATTGTGACAACGGGGAAAACTGAACCCAAATGCAGACACTCAGCAGACTCCAGTGGGGAAGCGAGACAGGGTCCGTGTGCGTTGCCGATGCGTGGGGGGGGATACAGTCCGGTGCACAGCAGGCAGGCAGGGAACGGGTCGGGACCAGCACAATACTGCGGGCAGAGCAGAACACAGGTTACTATTTGCAATCAGAAAATTACGATTAACTTACGGGCTGGGCAGACTAACCGTCAAGTTGAGTCAACTATCTGGCGGAGTCTGGAGGTATGATCCAGCGTTTTATAGTGAACGGTGATGCAGGTGCACCCGTCCCACAGCTGCCTCAGATTCCTATAATTGCCACTTGTCAGGAGAGCGGCAGAGAAAGAGAGAAGGAGAGAGAGCGGGAGAGAATGAAAGAGCAAAAGAATGGGAGAGCAAGAGAGAAGGAGAGAGAGCTAGGTAGCGGGGGTCCTGACATTAATGTATATAACATGTCTTTCAAATAACAGCAAATATCTGTATAATAAAGACCTACAAAAGAACAAGTAGCCAGAGCATATCTTTACATTTTACATGCTATAGTGTCATTTTTTATCAAAATACATATACAATCAGACATAACTATATACAGAAAGAACCGATTTGCAGAAAGACAACATCAAAGTAAACTATAGATATATATATACACTATATACATCAATGGTGCAATCAAAGTTCAAAGTTGAACATTACACTTCAATAGCACCAGTGGAGCTGTGATAGGACTTGTGACAATTCCTGTCCACGATAACACACAAAGGAACGGGTTTTTGTGGTTCCATATATAAGTGGGTGTGGGTGTGGGAGAGTGTGGTGAGGGTCTGGAACCACGTGATAGTTCATGCTCACAATGTGATGAAGTGTATTCCGACATCGGAACTTAGCGATATGAGACCCGCGGTCTAGATTATAATGTTTTTGTTGTGTCTGCTTTATACTGGATTTCTGCAACACATTAGTGGAAGGAAACAGCGCTCTGGGACACGTTGGATGTGTGATATGAAAGTGTAACTCCTCGAGTTTTATATGCAAAAAGAATTATCGCTCTATCTTATTTGGTTGCAATTCTACCGCATTGAACAATAGATACGCAAACTGTAGCGCCGTCTTAAAGGGTTAAAATCCCACAATTCTTTCCGATTTTAAAATTTCTGGCTGATAGATGGAGTCACTGTGGCAGTTTTCTTTAAAGATAACGTTCCTTACGTTCCAACGGCAGGTTTTGGGATTCAGAGGGTTAATTTAGAAAATATTCTTTAGATTCATCAATAATGAAAATGGCCACTTAACACAACCCCACTTGCTCTAAACCTTGTTGGGGCACCTTAGAAATGAAATGTACAATACATGTTTTGAAAAATCCAGTTTAGTCAGTGTCACATAAGTGCTTTGTTCAACCTTAGATTCTCTTCTGTGGGTGAAAAACAAGGTGTGTGCAGGTTTTGTGTTTTGTGTCTTCAGGTAATTATCTCTTTGTATTTGCAAAGTATTAAAGGATGAGTGTGTGACGTTAGGATGTTGCCTTACATGCACGACTGCAGCAATGTGGAAAATGTCACTGCTGGGAAACTATCACTACTATATAATACTGACTGTGTAGAAAGTCACACTGCATGAATCGAGTGAATATACTCACCGATGGAGGCTTTGGGTGATGTGCTCAGACCATCGATGCTGGGTCCCTCCTCTGGCTCTGTAAAGAACCAAATAAAAAAAACATATGAAGCAACAAAATATTCATATTATTGACTTTAACTCCACAGTGAAATGTCCAGTTTTACTCATTTGAAAGCCAACAAATTTCATTGACATTTTAAAACTGCTTTATATCAAACTTCTCGAAAAGAAGCAAAGCAGTGGAGGCAGGAAGATCATGACAGTTAGTCTCTAGTATGGGTGCAAAAATGCGGGATTCTTACATTTACAGAACATTTTCTAGGTCCCAGATGTGCTCCATGCATGCACAAATTGTCACATTTGGTTCAGCTCGGACAAACACACAGTCCTAGTGCCCTCTTACAATGGAAATGGCCCACGTTAAGAGTCTGGACAGTCTAACACTAAGCTAAAGCTTCCATGACCACAGTAGTAAACACAGATGCCGTTCATGGAGGAAAGGTAGAGCTGGAGCTGCTGAATGCGACTATTTTGTGTTGAAGTGAACAGAAATCATCAACATGCATAGAGTATGTTTGGGCCCTTAATTAGACCCTCCTCAACATCATCAGTTTATAACAATATTTCTGTTACCAGACCAAGAAATCCTATGTCCATCTTTAGATACTTTTTATACAGACCAGGGACGGCACTGAACATAAAGTCATTCTCTAGACTTCAGTGCAATTGCTTACTACGTTCATCTTGATATAAAGTACAAACTGTCTGCCTGTTTGAGGGTCACTTTGCCGTGAATCAACAACCCCGATCTCTGGGAAAGTTGCAGTGCATGTGTTATTCTAAGTAGGCCAGACAGGTTTACTCACGGTTGTCATCCTGGCCTTTCACTGTTGTGTCCGTCAGCAGTGAGGTGACAGTGGCTCCATTCTGCTCTGGTTCAGAGGGCGGCGCCATGCTCCAGTCATTAGTAGGCTGCAAACATGACAAAACATTTTTAAAGCTGCATATTTTAGAACACAGATTCAGCAGCCTTAAACTATAAGATTAGAACTGAAGAAACCTCTTGGATGAGAGGTGAAACGTCTTTGAGCTAACTCAACCAAGTCCAGATGCTACGATTAAAACTACAAGGATAACCATGACCTGGATGACTGAGAATCTTCACAGACTTAAACTATAACAGTTCATTTCATGCTTATTGTTGAATGTGCGAAAATATACACTGAAACACTGGCCAGACAGACGTTCTCCATCTATTTCAGCTCATGACTGATGAATCAGCAGTTGGTAAATAAGATATTGCAGCAGTAATAATGCAGGTTCAGCAACACCACAGACATTACTTTCTTTAATAGTGATTATATGATAAATAATCATTTATTTTAGTTGTGGTTTATAAAGTTTCATTGGCTGCATCTTTATACATTTGAGGCTTATTTTCCTAATCTCAATTTAAATATTCTTTTGTGGGGTGCACCGATAGCCTAGTGGTTATGACCGTATGACCCACATGCAGAGATGTAGCGGCTGTCCCAGGGTCGATTCCGACCTCGGGCGTTTACTGCATGTCTTTCCCCACTCTCTGCCGTTTCTGACTCTATCCACTGTCCTATCGAATAAAGGCGAAAAGCCTAAAAGAAATAAATCTTTAAATATTCTTTTGCAATATTTCTGTTTTTGTTTATAGTAGGTAGTCATGATATTTCATTTTTTTTTCTAATTTTGAAAGATTCGGCTCAGCACATATAATCACAATCAGGGTTTGTTCTGACTTTGGGCAGCGACTATGGACAACAGTAGGATTGGTTTGTGCACAGTAAAGTCAATGAGCCCGTGTTACCTCATTTTATACAAATCCAGGCATTTTCCTGGTATTTCTCACCATTTAATGAGGAAAATGTGTATTATGCTTGAGTAAACAAAACCCTAATTTAATTCTTACCATTTTGGCGCTGGCTAAAACCTCTTTGGTTTTGTCTATGCAGTAAAAACCCTCATACTAATCAAAATCAAAGGGATCAAAACCCAATATCAGTCCTTACTGACTCTTGTTAAAAAAACAAAAAAACTAAAAACAAAACAAACAAAAAAACATATTTGAAGTAAGTTTTTATGGAAGTTAGCAGCCACACCTAAAAAAGAACAAACCTGTGTATGTTCTGCAAAAAAGTCTGTCTCTTTCTTCTCAGGAGCTGCAGTGGTTCCTCCTGCAGAAGAGTCAATCCACAGCTGCAACAAGGACAACAACAGTTTATTACAAACAACTTGGAGGCAGTTCCATCACTGATGGTCACGTCCTATGTCCTATGGTCAATGACATAATTATGATATACTGTGATTAGTACACACCCCGTGTACTCTGAACTGCTAACATGGCAAAGACACTGATAATTCCTTTATCACTCTTATGCAACATGTCAATGATCCTCAGGGCAACAGTTGATTTCTGTTATTTACACTGAGAAAGTAAAGTGAGTTTTTTACCCAGATGAGAGATTAGTATGGTTCATGCAACTTTAATGGACCACACTAATCTCTTGTCTGGTTAATTGATTTAATTTGTAACGTAGTAGTTTCATACATAAACTACTATTTTAGCAAATTAAGAAAAAAATTACTTAAAGGTGCAAATGTTTTTCCTTCTTAGATCAAACTCGTTACTGCTGAGTGAGACTTCACACTGTGTGTGTCCTGAATATATATATTTTTTAGGTTTTTGTATTTAACTCAACAGATTAAAGTAAGAAAGCAAGGCTCAACGATTAACTGAATTTAAAAATCATTTTGAAACAACATCAGTAGCAAATCGCAAAGCCTGCAATTTAGGATATTTTTGTAATTATTATTATTACTACTTTTTAAAAATGACTTCTAATAAATACATGTTAGAAGCAATTCACATATTAAAGTCCTCTTCCTTGAATTAGATTATAAAGCAATCAATATTTTGGTGATTTATAAAATTTTTATCACAAGTCAGATCTCTGTATCTGTCTAGAAAGTTTACAGTCACATATTTCATCTGAATCGTTCAGCCCTATAATAAAGCTACAGACACCTGAGCACCCACACACATCGCACTGAATGTTTCAGGATGATGTAAGGGTTCAGTAAGTCTGAGTTTATTATCTGGTTGAGACTTGTTTTTTCTCTAGTTAGGGTTAGCAGAGTAAGTTGTGTACTGTCAGATGATTTCAGCATTCAGAAAAATGTCTTAACCTCTGAACCCTAAAACATACTGGCAGGTTTCTAACACGTGTTGTCTTTATTAAAAAACAAAACAAATAAAAAAACACACTAATGATCAACCAGAAACTATAAAAACAGTAAGAATTGTCAGATTCTTTCCAACAGTCCCTGAAAAAAACCATGTGTGATTGTGGAAAAACAACTAAATCAAAGCCTAAAATTGCGATATTTGATCAAAATCACATTATTCTACAGGTTTCATTCACATTTGCCAAAACACAAAATGCTTGTACCAGATCCTTTAAAGATAAACAATTCTGTGCTCCTCAGAACAACTGAGAAGCCGTGAGTGACTCAGCTGTGACCAGCAGTCACGTAACAAGAATTCAGTTTTTAACTGCAGGTTGTGTTTACACAGAGCAGTGAGAAGAAGAAAAAGAGTCTGAGGAAAATAAAACATACTCGATCAAAAAAATAAATCCAGCTTGGCTTAAGTCTGTAGAGGTTGTAAAAATGTAAATATCAAATTTGGAGCCAATATTTTTCTTCTAGTATTGGTAACAGATGTGGGCAGTTTTTTTCATCTTTAATTTTCTCTTTTTTATGATTTGCAGGATTGTTACTGTGTCATACTACACAGACGATATTTTTGAGTTCTCTCTACTTCTAGCCATGATTGTGCTGTTTTCATAGAGGTGCATGACTTTATATTGTAGTGAAAAATGAGCCCACAGTGTGTAAAAATGTGACAGGAACAAAAAAGGCCCAGAAAATGGTTGTGGTTCGGAGGGTTAAACTACATATGATTCATTGCCAATACTTTTCCACTTGACTCACATCTGTGCCATATTTGGACAATGCAGCATTTGCCTGCTGCCGAATCTTCTCCCTGTACATCTGGGCTGCACGACTGTTGTACTTGGCGTTGGTGTCGTTTGTGGAGCAGCCATGCTGGCGGAAGAAGGCCGTCTTCAGGCAGGAAGAGAAACAGAGTTACTGAATTGCATCACAAACCAAAGAAAGGTATCCAAAAAATAATTCATTCAATTCAAGTGAAAAACGACTTTCTCAGATTGGCCAGTCTGGTTCTAACTTACGGCGTTGGCATTGCCTCCAACCTGCATACATCTGAGCTGAAACCAGTTCCAGTTGGAGTCTAACTCAGTGGATCTGAGGGAAAAAGGGGAAGTATGTGGGAAGTCAACACTCTGCAGTATGTACAGGTCAAAACCACTCAGCACACTGCATATGTGCCACGTTCCTCCGACACGAGACCGGGTGCATATGCTGCATGTGGCAATTAAACATCCACCCATATAGATGGCTAAACTACACACTAAAACAGTCAAGAGAAATGACAGTTGAGACAGTTGAGTGATGACAGTAACTGTCGCCAGTTACGATCACTGCTGAGATGCAGTAAAAACTTACCTGATGAAGCTGAGATGCACTCCCAGTGAGCGGTGGATGCCAGAGCAGTCAATGCACAGGAACACACCATAAGGAATACTTGCCCAGCTGGGGTTTTTGGCAGCACAGTCGAAACATACCTGAACATATGGGAACAGCACGTGCACTTCATGAGCTATTGTTATGAGGAAACTATAACATGGGTGCTTCCATAATAAAACAAGATTCAGGGACAGCTCAGGGGGGTGAACAACGGCGGGGTTCTCTTGTCTTTACAGGATGTGGGCGAAGGTGACTGGACAAGCAGAGCACCAGGAGAGATGGACGTGATCAGGCGCCAACAAGGACGAGCGGAAGCCTAACAGAAGCTCATCCCACCTTTTTAACTATGCACAACCATGCTTTTATTTCTTCACGCCTCGACTATTGCAATAGCTTGTATACCGGTCTCAGCCAGAAATCACTTCACCATCTACAGTTAGTACAAAATGCTGCTGCTCGGCTTTTAACTAGGTCTAAAAAATGTGACCACATCACTCCTGTTTTAGCATCCTTGCACTGGCTGCCTGTTCATTTTACGATTGATTTTAAAATTCTTTTATTTGTTTTTAAGGCCAGACTTGGGCTAGCCCCAGCCTATATTTCAGACCTTTTATCCCCACATAAACCAGCTCGCAGTCTGAGATCCGCTGGTAAGGCCCTGCTAGCTGTTCCAAGGTCTAGGGCCCCTAGACTCTGGAACGATCTGCCAGAGGAAATCAGGCTTGCAGAGTCTGTTCCTCGTTTTACCTCGCTCCTCAAAACTCACTTTTATTGGAAGGCTTTTATGATGTAATGTTTAAATTGATGTAATGTTTAATTTGTATATATTTGGTGTTGATGACTGTGTGCTGATATTTTATGCTGTAAAGCACTTGAAAAGTGCTATACAAATAAAGTTATTATTATTATTATTATTATCATTAAAAGCAACGAAATTACAGTAATCCGTTACTTTGTAATCCGTTACCCCCAACACTGTTAATGCCAAACTTCCAGATGAGTTCAACCGGGCGGTGATGATCTCACTTTCACTGCTGGATGAATACGAAGCCACGATTACGAAAACACGTGAAAACCCTGCAAGTTTCATTCAAACTCTGTCGACACGGAACAATCTAAACCCCACGGAGCCGCTGCCTGTTCTCCGTCGACCCACTGAGCCTTTGTCTGACTCTCTAGGCATCATCATGGACTCCACAAAACTCCTCGTTGGGTCCTGGGTTTGCTCCAAGCTCAGACAGGACGACCCACTTTTCGGGCCCGGCCAGGAAGAGGCGCTCTATAGGGGGGCAGCAGACCCGGGACGGCCCCCGCTGCGCCGGGCCGAAATGAGCGCTGATGAGACCTGACAGGGCAGCAACCCAGGCCCTTAGATTATGTTTGGGTGTTTCTAAACGGTCTCTGCCTCCCTTATCATAAGCTAAACGATTAATAAGATGAACTTTGGAGGAGTTCTCAGTTTCAGAGTCCCGTTTAACTTACATGGCAGCAGCTTTTGGAGAAGAGTCCGCCTCGTGGAGACACCTGTAATCCTCAGCACAGGCACAGATCAGGCGCAACGTCCGAACTGTAAAGACACACAGCAGAAGCAGACAGTTAGCTTAGCTTTGGGCTGTCGTTTGTAGGTGTATAAGAGCAGTCGGAGGTTCATGGTATGGAAGATTAAGATGTACCACCTATAGGAGAACACATAGGGAACACTGGCTGCATCATTCTCTGTAGGATGAATTTGAAAGAAGTTCCCACATGACCTCCTCAGAATCAGCCACCTACAGTAACTTTAATATATTTAAAGAAGCCATGCAAAGTTTTACCTTCATACTATGAATGTTTACAGAGTTACAGGCCCTCAAAGGTCCACATTTATCACTTTTTAATGGACTTTTCCATCATTTCTGAGCCTCATAACTTCATCCTGAACATGTCATGTTCAGGATGAAGAACACATTTGAGTTCTGGTAAAAAAACGGCAACTAAATCAGTTTTAAATCCATCCAGGTGTCACAGTCTAAACACTAAATCTGATATGTTCATTTTCTATACAACCAACTTTGAGCATTAATATTATGGGATGTATCCATAATGATCCATCCAAGTTCAGGCAAAATTTTCCACAATACTTTAAACCAAATTGCCTCTAAACGTTTCTAAAATGACAAAATTTGTCCAAAATGAATTAAAACAAAATGGCCCAAAAAGACTCCAAAGTCACCAAAATGACATAAACCCATTCAAATTTATTTAAAACCTTTCATGAATTAGTTAAAAATTACCCCAAAAAGATGCAAAACAACCAAAATGTTACACAAAATGACCTAAATTTGACAAAAAAATTACTAAATGTGACATAAATTGACCACAAAAGATGCAAAACAACCAGAATTTGACAACAAATGTATTTAAAACTTGTCATGAATTAGTTAAAAATGACCCAGAATGACTCAAAACTGTGATGCATTTTATAACCAACTTTGAGCATCAATATTATGGGATGTATCTATAATGATCCATCCAAAATCAGCCAAAATTGTCCACAATACTTTAAATTGCCTCTAAACGTTTCTAAAATGACAATAAATGTCCAAAATGTCCCAAAATTTGTTCAAAATATGGCCCCAAAAGACTCCAAAGTCACCAAAATTACATAAACCCATTCAAGTGTATTTAAAACATGTCATGAATTAGTTAAAAATGACCCCAAAAAGATGCAAAACAACCAAAATGTGACATAAAATGACCCAAATTTGACAAAAAATAACTAAATGTGACATAAAATGACCACAAATGTATTTAAAACCTGTCATGAATTAGTTAAAAATGACCCAGAATGACTCAAAACTTCTGTGATACATTTTATAACCAACTTTGAGCATCAATATTATTGGATGTATCCATAATGATCCATCCAAAATCAGCCAAAATTGTCCACGATACTTTAAATTGCCTCTAAACGTTTCTAAAATGACAATAAATGTCCAAAATGACCCGAAATTTGTTCAAAATGAATCAAAAAATGGCCCCAAAAAGACTCCAAAGTCACCAAAATGACATAAACCCATTCAAGTGTATTTAAAACATGTCATGAATTAGTTAAAAATTACCCCAAAAAGATGCAAAACAACCAAAATGTTACACAAAATGACCTAAATTTGACAAAAAAATAACTAAATGTGGCATAAAATGACCACAAATGTATTTAAAATCTGTCATGAATTAGTTAAAAATGACCCAGAATGACTCAAAACTTCTATGATACATTTTATAACCAACTTTGAGCGTCAATATTATGGGATGTATCCATAATGATCCATCCAAGATCAGCCAAAATTGTCCACAATACTTTGAACTAAACTGCCTCTAAACGTTTCTAAAACTACAAAAAATGTCCAAAATGAATCAAAAATGGCCCAAAAAGACAAAAAAAAAGTCACCAAAATGACATAAACCCATTCAAATGTATTTAAAACCTGTCATGAATTAGTTAGAAATGACCCAGAATGCCTCAAAACTTCTACGATAAGTCTTATAACCAACTTTGAGCATCAATATTATGGGATGTATCATAGTTTGAACAGTAAAACTGCAGCAGTTTAATGTCAGAGTCAGAAACAATCATTGGTACCCTGGATGTGTTTCTGTTCTGGTTACTTTATTTATACCCGTAGGTAGATTTGTTTTGCCGTCAGGTGAATTCATCCTTTTCACACTCAAAGCACAAACGTGTAACAAGCGAAGCAACACGAGCTGCTATAACTTGTTCAATGCAGCAGGAACAAAGCTGTTTTTGTATCGTTTTGGGACTTTGAACCTCCGTCCAGAGGGAAGAAGCTGAAAGTGGCAGTGCAATGGGTGGAAGTCATCATTTAAAATGGAGGTAACTATCCTCTGTACCTGCTACTGTACAGGGAAGCTGAACCCAGTAGACGACTTGACCATTTAATGATCTGGTCTGTGGACTTTTATTTTTTGTGTGTTTCTGTTTTCTGATAATTCACCAGAGAAGTGCATTCTGGGTAAAAACTTTAAGGCTCCTATCAGCCTGTGTGGTAGGTGGTTGGTCAGAACAAGTTAGAGACAATGAAAGGATCATTTTTACACACATTTGATGCAAGGATCATCTTCTAGACAGGATTCTTTCTGCATCATTTTCTAGTATATTCCATCAACAAATAAGTCAAACAAACGAGGAACCCAATTATAAACTAACTTCCTGTAACTAACATGTATGGAACGAATTTAATTCTTTCTAAATCTGTTTTGAGGAAGCAAAATTAAAACTCCAGGGGGAAGAAAAACATGGTTCTCTTCCAGAACAGGGTGGACTGCCTTTAACAAGCTGAATCAAGCTCTCTGCCCTGAACGTCACTCTTTGTGCGAGGGACGATTATTAAAAACAATGTGACTCACCGATACATTCCAGCTTCCTCTGTGGACAGCAGTCCTGGACGAGAAGCTTCAGCTCCTGAACCGCAGACTCATAGGGGTAGGAACCCTGCAGAGCTCCGGGGTCTGGGGGGAACAGTTTGGAGGAAACGCCGACGTCTCCGGGTGAAACGTCGCGGTACAGCTTCATGCTCGCCTCGAAGGCCTGCTCTCTTTCTCTGTGGACCTTCCTGAGACGACAAAACAAACGTTGAAATTGAACTCAAAATTGATCGAAAATGATTTGAAAACTTGTCCAAAATGACTAAATATTTGTCTAAAATAAGATAAAGACTGACCAAAGTGACTTGAACCCTGCCCAGAATGACTTCAAATTATAATTATTGGTCTTGGAAATGGGAAAAAAAGGTCCAAAATATTCAAACATGGGTGGTATAGCTCCTCTAAGTGTGTATATATATGGATGGATCCATATTTCCTACTAGAAATACAGTCTTTGGTCGACTTTTCACCAACTTTTGAGGCTCTAATATCAGTAGAATCTGATGTCTGGCAAATACGACAAGAGAAGGATCCAGTTTTTTGCTATTCTGACTAAATGTTGATGTGGACTCATTGGTAGGGAACATAAACTGGTGTTCTTAGGGGTCTATATGTTGGTGTTATATGTGTAAAGTTACAAGCTGCTTCCATGTTGTCTTCATGTGGAAATGTAACAACATATGAGGCTTACTTTGTCTTACTTAATGTTCCAATACAGATACTGGAAATAGGGAGTGAACAGAGAAACCGATGACTTAGCTTTGGATCCCAAATAAATAAAACCGGTGCAACTATAATTCCCATAATTATGTAAACAGTACATATAGACGTCATAAAGATTAGCAAAGTAAAGCCTCGATTTGACTGTAATCAAGACTTAAACCTGCAACAGAGGCTGACATACTAGGAGCAG
>OMNN01089715.1:0-16124 GCA_900302755.1 Chromis chromis
GGTGAATCATTGATGTGCAGTCAGACTGTTTCATTGCAGATCTGTGTGCATGTGTGTGTGTGTGTGTGTGTGTGTGTGTGGAAGAGGGGGGTTAGCAGCAGACAGATAACAATCCTGAATTATGCATGTCTGTCCCTTGTGAGGAGTTGAGGAGGGGGGTGGTTGGCGACGGGAATGAGCCACACTCCCCTATCCCCCGGGGACAAATTTGGATAGAAAAGAGCTAGGTGGAGAAAAGTCGGGACCACCGTGAGCGCTACCTGACCACTTCAGACGCCTCTCTTTAGCTCGACGAACTTCTCAGACTGTGATGGCTGCCATCTCACGCAAGCATCTGCAGGAGATCTGCAGGAAATAAGTTCAGGCAACAGCCCCCGTTACGAGGCCCGTTCTGCAGGTAATAATGCTAACAGGCCGGAGTGGCAGATTTGCCAACTTGTTTGTTAGATATTCTTTTAAAAGCATCTCTGGGAATTTAAGCCTGGGCCATGCGAAACACTATCACCATCCTAAAATTACACTGTATCACAGAAACACCTGCTGGGCCCATTTTAGATAATAATCCAATTTCTACATGCCAGTACAGCTCTCAGACTGGAGAAATTGGATTGTTTGCATTACTGACCTGTGGAGGAAAGCAGTCTGGGAAAAGCAACAGCCTTGAGGCTTTATTAGATGCAGTCGGTCTTTCATAAACAAAACCTTACTTTTCAAAAAGGTAAAAAAATCTACTAAATGTGGGTAAGCCAGCACTTTGTGGACACACTCCATTTATTTTCTCCAATTAAATCTCTTTAATTGGATTGAGGGCTGGCACCTGGTTTACACTCTGTCAACCACGCAATCCACAATAATTGATGCCGGAGCCGGGGTCTGTGCACGCGTGGGATGTGTGGTGATGGGGGAGGGATTTAGAGCATGTCTCACTACTCCACAATTTCACTCTGATCAATTTATCAATGGCCCGCCTCGCTGTCCACCAGCGTCCACTGCACTGAGATGGGAAATGCCTTTACACTTTGGTGTGCAGTCCAACATGCAGCCACACACACACACAGGCAGGACAGGGAGAAGCATTCAGATCCACTACAAAAGTACAGGTAGAAATACAGGAACAATGTTTAAAAAATCTATGTAAAGCTCATCATCTAGATGAAAATGACCTGCAAAATGTATATAACAGTGCTCATTTTGCAGAATAGTGGCCACTTGGAGTGTTTTATTATTCAATTTCTGCTACTGAAGCATTAATGTAAGCATTGTTTAATGTTGTAGCTGTTCGAGGTGGAGCTAATTTAGCTACTTTATCTGCCGTCCTGTAATTAAATCATAAGCTGATGATATGTTTGTATCTAATATCTTGTTTCTCACCATTCTGTGCAGCTTTTCAGATGTCTTATTAGTTCTCATTATTCCCAAATTGCTTAATTGTGAAAATTAGTGTACAATCAATAGTCATTAACTGAGAGCAGACACACTATACAGTATATTTAGATATAATGGTGCAATTGGTTAGACAGAAAAGGAGTTTAAAGTCTAAAAAAAAATCTGAATTAAGTACAAATACACTTTATGTGCAGTCTTCTAGAAAGAGCCTTAATCTACAGAGTAGTGCAGCAAAAATTACAATATTTTACTGTGAAATGGAGTAGATAAGAAGTGTGAAGTAGCATACAATGGAAATATGTGAGTACAGTACAAGTGGCACATAATTGTACTTGAGCCCATTACTTGCCTAAATGTACTCAGTTACTTTCCTCCACTGCACACAGCCATAAAGGCAAACACACGCTCTCTCATAAATTGCACATTTCAAAGTTCAAACGCATGCTAATGCCACAGATTTACATACATAGTTGCGAGCTCTGGTACATATGTGAATATGCACACCTACAGAACTTGGATCCACTCCTGAATGCAAATGCCAGCGCGGAATACAAATGGTGTGCGCCCACATGTGGAAACACGCAGAGATACAAATCCAAGAGATGCATCACAGCACTCTGACAGCACCTTTAAGACACTTTGAGAAACACCCGGCTCCTGAATACCGAGCTCCGCCGCCGTACAAATGGAGAGAGGCAGAGACAGAGCGAGAGGGAGGCCAAGGGAGACCCGACACAGTAAATAAAAATACAATTTCCTCCAGTGACATGCCCATTCTGTTGGAAGCCTGACTCTAATTATTCTAAGCACTTTGAGGGATGGCTTTCCACTGCATTAATCTACACATCCCACTAGCCCATCCACAGTCGATGCACTTTTAACTACCTAAGGACGCCCTGAAACTCTTCCTAAAACCTCAGGAGGAGGAGATTGACTTTGTACAGTGATCGGGTAAAGTGCCTTTCCTGAGTGAATCTTTCTCTAAATCTCGCAGCACAACACCATGCAACAATTTTCATTTTCAATTTCAAACAGCACATTTTCCTCCACCGCCCTCCCTCCCCCCTAGCTCCAAAAAAGATCAAATTCGAAGAGGGAACGTACGTGGTGCCGTGCGGCTCAAAATAAGTCGGTGAATTCTCATTACAGGGGCTTGTGCGGTTTGTGTGGTTGTTTTCCTCTGGGCAGGAAAAAGCACTCGTAGCTCATTTGGAACGGAGATGAATCGATAAATCTCCAGGGACCATCAATCAATCAATGGGCTTATCAATACTTGCTGGATGAGACTCCTCCCACCGTGAGAGGCCATCTTTGGTAAGAATATGTCGGGCAAATGGGCTTTTAACATAATAGCTCTGTCCACTTGTGCTGAGTGCAAGATTGATGCCCTGCGATGTTTACATGTTGACACAAGCTGTAATAGTGATACACAGCAGCTCCTGTGTTTACATGTAAAATAATCAGCGCTCCCAGACGCACAGATATACTATAATATGAAAGACTGCTCACATTCTGGTCATGTTTATCAAAATCTAAACAAGATCAAACCATCTTTGAAACAAGCTCTGCTCTCTGATCGAGCCTGTGTATTTGGCTTTGCCGCTGCACTGCAATATCTACTCCTTATAAACATCTGCCCCCATGGCGGAGAAACAAGAAGAAAAAAAAAAAAGAAGAGATACAAAAATAGAGAGGCGGAAGCAGAGATCTATCTTTCCTAATTAATCACCACTCATTTTTAAGTGAAAAAGTTTGTAATAACGGGGATTCCAGCTGCTCTCTTCCCCCCCGTACAGACACCGAGGCCAAACTGCACAGCACATTATGAGCAGAGTGATATTTTGATGTGAACTGTAGGGCAGCTTCTCTCTGTATTCGAGACTTTTTTTTTTTACTCTTAGCAAATCCCTTGAAAAGACATTAAATTGATCCCACTAACAAGTATTGTCACACTGCGCCGGGTGACACATGTTCTTTCATTGCCATAAACACACAGACTGTCATTTATTTTCAGATATATTGTCCTACTCACCAGAGCATAAAATATGTATTAATCCGCCGTAGAAAATAGTACCCATCAAATGCACTGTTTCCTCCTGTTTGAATACCTACTGCTTCATAAATTAAATACAGAATCAGCGTTATTCTTTAATAGAGGCTAAGCAAAGCAGAATTTCTATATACCCTCATATGACACCTCATTCAAATATCTTTCATTAACACTATGACTCTTAACATCTAGTATTCACTAGGTTACATTTGTTATCAGTGGTAGCAGAAACCTGAGATTTAGAGACATTTCTCCAGCTAAACATAATTCCTCACACTGGCTGCGAGCGCAAAGTGTTGGCAGGTAAATTAACTTTCCTTCAAGTTACCATCTCCAACCCACGTGCCCTTCAGCAAAGCACTTATCCCCTAACTGAGCCGCTCGGTAGCCATCAGCGGAAAATCGAGACTGCACCGAGAGTTAACGTGCAACGGCAGTGTGTGAGAGCACTGCAGGGCGATGCCTGAAAAAGAGGTTGCACACTCAGCAAACACGAGTTGAATAAAAAAAATTAAAAAAAGGGGAAAAAAAAGTAATGAATGAATAAACAAGCAGCCGAACAAATAAATAAATAAAGTTGTCATGTTTTTATTCAGAGCGAAATTACTACAGTTGAGGACGGACTGTGAGGAATTTGTTGCTAAAACTAGTGGCTTACGAACATTGATTTACATTATGGAGAAAGAGGCAGCTGCATTCTTTTTTATTCAGCCACCTAATCAAGGATCTGAGACTTTGGAAATCAGAAAAAGGAGTTGGTTGCAAAAAAGGAAATAATACTGTCTGAGAAAAAAAAGGATTCTGTGCAATTCTGCAGAAGCTGAAAGACGCAACTGTGTGGTAATGTAAAAAAAAGAAAAGTGAAATGACATGACGTGAAGCTGAAGGACGATGAAGTGAAAGTGTCCAAACAGACAGCCTGTTATTGTGCTCACGTTAGGATGATGAGTGAGAAGTGTTTTTTTGTAATTTGCCACCTCTTTATATTTGTGTTTTCTTTCTGTGAGCCACAGTTCTTCTCATGACAGAGTCTGACTGCCCTGCTATAGACATGATGATGGACAAGGTAATAAATGGGTGCATGGTTTTGCTTATATGTGCATGTTTTAGACTATAACACTGATGGACAGAAGGTGTCATATACACAAATGGTTGTTCTCTAATGCAAAACCCAGTGAAAGTGCTCACAGCAAAGTGACCAAATGCACTAATCCACTCTAAACACTTTGTTTTACAATATAAAATAATAGTTCAACTGGTAGAGAGTACAAGAGAATGAACACTTTAAATAAATACAACTGCAGGGATTATATGTAGGCCAAACACTAATTCTATAATGCTATTTGTGTACTGCAAGTCACAACCTGTAGCCATACCAAGGCCTGTCGAGCACCCATTAATGATGGGCTCACGCACAAAACACAAGGTTTCAAAGAAGCGCATTTACCCCCGCCAAGGCAGCACAAGCCTCTCTAATGAGGGAAAATCTCTACTCTGTGTGTGGATCAACGTACACATGCTGATAAACAATCAAGATAAGGAATCCTTTGAAAAAAAGAAAAAACCTGGATCCACACCAAAAACTATTCACTTAAGTTTTTGGCCCGCGTCCCAACTTTCACCAAATTTCCATGAGATACTTCATCCTCCTCGCTAACAACCACCAAATTGGACCAACCCCCCTCCTTGACAGAGTTAATGATCCGGGGCCCTTATTTATTTAATTGATGCAAGTTTTGTCTGCGGGTCCAACATGCCTGCATCATATCAGACAAGCCTGTTCCGGTGACATCCAGTGGTTATTTAAAGGCCAGAATCAGCTGGATATATTAGTGTAACCTGAGTACACAGACATGCATGTGTGTGTGCTGAGGCTCTGAATACAGTGCTTCTATGTGGCAGCTGACACAATGGAAACAGATTGCCATGGTTGCTCTGCAGCTCTCCATCACATCTCAGCAGAACGGGGGAACACGAGGCCTAAGGGTCAGCACCGTGGCTGCCTGCAGATACAAGGCACCGGGCCCGGCCATTACTGTTAGCTAATTGGAGTTTTCCTCGGGGTCAGGCCAGCCATCTGCGGTGCCTTTACCAGCAAAAGACCCCCACTCAAACCAACCCCTGCATCGTTTTTTAACAGTATGTCACGGCTTGACGTGACTCTCTTTCTCTCTTTCCCCCTTTAAGGACAGCGAGATGTGTGTGGGGGGGATTAAGGAAAGAGTGCGATCCTCCTCCACCGCAGCTGGTTAATAGGAAAAGTCTCTGTCTCCTCTGTGCACCATTCATCATGTCAAATGTTAATATCTTTAAAGGTCAGGCTGAGTCATAAAGAAAAAAGAGCCTTGGCTAAACTTTCCCTGGGATTTCCAGAGGTCTAATCACCAATCACCAAATCTGAAGTGTCTCTTTTGATTGGCTTTTGATGGCCTCGTTTCAAAATGAATCATTACACAAAAAAGAGACATTTAGGAGACAACAGCCAGAAAAATTTTACATAGTAACCAGGAGGAAATTTTCTGGATGGAATTAACCAGCTTGATAAAAAAAAGAAGAAGAAGAGAGACGAGAAATGGAGGCTGGAAAAATAGGCGGAAAAAAAACTGCAGTGGCATGATTTATCCAGCTGACTTCAAGCTGAAAAGCAGCAGGTTGCACAAAAAAGGAGCGTAAAAGCTAGATAAAATAGAAGAAAAGGTTGCGGGAAATAAAAGAGAGGCAGAGGAGCTAAAGACTGCTACTGTCTGACAAGTGTCACACTTGCGCTTCGATCCAGCCTTCCTCCTGCGCTAATGACTGTCAACACGACAAGCAGGGCCGTCTGAAGGGGGAGAAAATTACTCGCTGAAAAGCAATTGACTGACCCCCATCATTTCTCAGGGAACCAGTGACCTGTGAATATTTCATTATGGGGAAAGTCGTGAGGCCCATATAAATGGGGGGTGGGGGGGTGTTGATCCGCCGAGCTGTGCTGTCCCTAGCCAAAGAGGGAAACTGGGGGCAGACCTGCCTGTCTTGTAGCCTTTTCACTGCTCTACTCCTACAATGCATATTTTAGCCGGAGAAAGGGAAGAAATGAAAGGACTTAGCTACTGTTTGGAGAGAGATTTTTCAACCGACCGCAGCGAGAGCTAATGTAGACAGAGGGGAGAGCATCGGGATGAGAGAGGATGCTTCTTTTACCCAAGTCTGAAGAGAGGGGAGAGGATTTAAGGGAAAAAAAAGAAAGCTAGGAAAAAAAAGCTGAAATGTTTGGTAGGTGTGGGTCAAAGCAGGCCATTCTTTTACCCTCTGTGCGACATTCGTCTTACATTGAGAAACATCAGAGGCCTCCGAATCGAGAGGGGCAGGAAGAGAAAGAGAAGACGAGAAAGATGAAAGAAAATCAATCCCTCGGCAAGCCTGATTGATCGGTGGAGTTTTGGACAATTTCATCAGGAGACTCCACTAACCAGAGATGACACGACCCATATTGGAGGGAGAACGCATTGTGGAGATTGATACCCGCATTAGAGGCATCAGGTCGGATAAACGCAGGCTCTGGCAGTAAATACACTGGGCCCGCGTGCCCCCTCAATGACGACTTAATGCCAGAAAAATCCTCGCAACCCACACTTTACTTTTCAAACTTTGACTGGACGGGATAATTGAGTCAATTAGGAGCACCTTAATCCGTGGAAAAGATCTTCAAAAGAAAAATATACAGTCAAGGTTTGGGTTTGGTCTTAAGGATATAAATAAAGAGAGCTTGGAGATTGTCTCTGTTTATCCAACGATGGAGGGAAAGAGCAGAAGGATTATATCTGATCTCATTCAGGCACCTCATGTTACATATTAAGTTCTACTCTTCACTGTTTTAGTAAAACTTTAATTCGCTGTTTTTGAGTGAATAACACTGTTTCGTAATTACTTTGTGACAGTTTAAGCATTCGTCAACATTGAAGGAATTGTTATGTTCCAATCGCGCTGTCACAGGCGCTGCGATAATATCAGGAATTAATTTAATTAGATAAGAACAGCAGAATCGAGTATAATATCGTTTCCTGGTCATTCTGACATTTCTCTTTATTCCCCGTTACTCTAAGACAAGCTTCAAAGATGGGAGGCGAAAGAAAGTCAATAAGCGCATCATGATCCAAACTTCCAGTGAGTCCACCTCAGTGAAAAAAGCAAGTTCTTTGCTCTTTGCCGTGTATGTCAAACCAATGGAGGGAGGAAATGGACAGGGTGAATGAGGGGGAGGTGCAGAGGGACAGAGGGAATACTGCTGATCGAGCAGATCAGGCAAGAAAGCATGAAATACTACATTACAGAGGGAAAAGGACAAAAGCAGCCACCAGGGCCTGATCATGTAGGCCTGACAGGGAGGCAGGGGGTGGAAGTAATCGAGGGTCACACAGGCCAGATGACTGATCGGGGGACATTGGGCAAAGTGACAATTTTTGCGGATGGTAAATATTTCAACAGTGCTCGGTCGTGCAGTGGAGGTCAAGCAAGCTCCAGTTTAAAGCACAATAGACAGACACCTTTAATAAAACATCTCATATAAACACACAAAACAGAGCTGCGCATGGGCCTTTTCTACACACACACACACACACACACACACACATTATGGAAAACCCGCGGTGCTTTTTCTTTCGGTTAATAGTCTAATTTCCTGGTTGCAGCTAGGGGAAGTTGCTTTTAGAAAAGGGCTCAAATTCAGGTCTGTGCTCATAAGCAGGTGGAGGACGTGGCCATGGCAGCCGGTGACATTTCGCAATCATCCACGTTTCACACATTTTAATGCAACAAAAAAGGCCTCCTTTCTTAGCCCCGGTCTCATATCTGGTTTAAAAGCAAAGCCTTAAAGAATATACTGGATTCTGTTTGTCTAAGTGCACTGCTGATGAGGAGGGGAAAAAAAAAAAAGAAAAGTAAAATTAAAAAAAATAAATCTGCCTGGCTTCCAGCTCATCAGACTGGCACCCCTCCAGGTGAGAACTGGAGTGTCTCACTGATATACAACACCAGTGCCGGTGTGACAGTGCACATGGATCTCGTCCATGTATCGCTGGCTGAACATCACTTGCAGCAGCAGCTCCTGCAGATGCATCCAACTCAAACCCTTTGTTGACTACCCAGAGTGCCCCTGTTCGCTTTGTCCATCAGCACAGGTAGCTAGTCAAAGCGTGGAGACACAAAGCGGGAGTTTGGTCCAGAGGCTTTCTGCTGGGCCACACCCCTGGCTCCTACATCATTGGCAGCTAATGTCAGTAGCTGCCGAGTGGGGTTGGAAAAGCGATGTTCTTCCTTTTGGTCCCCGTTTTCACTTAGTCTATAATAAGTCTGCTCAAGGGGGTTATGTTAGAGGGGGGAAAACCAGGGCTTGTTATAGTGTCAGAGACGGGATTGGCCTCTTATTCTCTGTTTTACATTACTGCATGTGTGCAGGAAAGTTGATTAAAGACCGAGCGGAGATGTGAACTCCTCACCTGCTCTGCCTTTCATCACAGTTGGGGTGGGGAGGTTAGGGTGGTGCCTGCTGCCCTGCCTCGCTGTGCTGTGTACGCATCGAGATTATGGCCATGAAGGCTGCATTACAGTGCCCTCAAAGGGTAATCAGAAGCTCGGGGTGGGTGGGGATAGGGTGTCCTGGATGTGGGTGGGTGCAAAGAGCCTGGATGGTGGGTGCTCATTTATCAAACACCTCGAGGATAACCTCCCTCCTCTTTCTTTCTCCTCCATCAAAAATGTGCCGTGCATGAAAAAAAGCCTCTCAACCAGCTTTGCTTTGAGCTTGAACCTGTTCTTTCTGGTGCTCTGTCCTAGTGGCAAATTAGCAGTTATAATGAGCTGGAATCCAGTCCTCAATGCCACCATTAAAAGGAGCCCTTGGGTCTTAGGTAGACTCTGTGACAAGAGCATCGGTGTGTTAAAGCAGTGAAATGCATACCTTAGACCTCGAGCATGTACTGGCTGAACTCTTGACCCCCCCACCCCCCTCACTTTGGTCTCCTCTGACACGGTTCCTCAGAGCTGTGTTTCCTGATCCCAGAACCCATTCACCCATTTACCCATTTTGAAACAATAAAATGGTCACAATGACTTCTTGGACCGGATTCAATAGGTACTTCAAGAAAAGGGAAACCTGCTGGGATTGGCTTAAATGATGAAAACTATTGTGCTCAGAAAGAATCAATTGGTGCTTTTCAGTGTAATTCGATTCTATTCACAAAGGGGCTTGGGAGGCAATCTTAAAATGGAAATGCCACTTTGCTTGGAGTGGGTGGGAACGAGATGAAGAGAAAAGAGGGATAGTTTGCATGGCAAGACACGATCTCCTAAGAACAGTACACCTTTCAATCATGTCGGTGTGTGTCTTGCAAGCCGCTGTAGATTTTGTGCTGAGCGCAACAAAATTCCACTAAAGTGGGTTATCGTTTTCAGCCAAATAATTACGCCGATGTGGGTGGGATGCACCACACCTCTTCCCTTACATCCACCACAAAGCAGCCTCATGGCGGCTGAAATTTTAAATTGGTCTCTGTTTACATTTTCACAAACCGCAGGCCTTTAAATGCGCAATATTAGAGTAATTTAAAACTCCTGCAAGTTCAGTTGGGACTGCAGATCAGCTCTTGAAAGCAGAAAAAAAAATGCTGCTTTATCTGTTTTCGAAGGAACATGAACGCTGCGAGTTCAGGTAGTCACTAGCAGCCAGAGAGCCTTACAGGTTTTCACTGCTGGGGACTATGTTTCATATGGTTGCATAAGATATAAAAAATGTGACATCCTCAGAATAACAGCATGTTGTTATCTAATAAAGGCAGAGCTGCAAATTGGTACATTTAGCTGCTTTGATAAAAGAAGGCCAGAGGGCAGTGATGGCACAAAATACAAGCAACATTTTTGTTCGTTTTTAATCAAAATTGGCACCTTTTTTTTCCTGGATTAAGGTCTTGTAAACTTTTCCCTCTGCACCTTGCTGGTGGACAAACTGCGTCAGGTGAAAATAACTCCACATGCACAAGTTGATCCTGCCGAAGTAAAGCTATGATGCGGAGGGAATCGAAGAGATGAATGGCAACGCTGAAAGGAAGAGCTAAAAGCCAACTCCCCTCTCCAGTGCCAATCCAGCAGGATGTCGCTTATCTCTCTGGCTGGCAAAGTGCGGTTGAGGCTCCGGTCAGCATCCTTAACCGCTATCTGTCACTCTACCTCCTTCCCTTTCACCCTCACCTGCCTCTCCCTTTGCTGCTCTGGGACCGGCTCAGTTTCAACCTGGCTGTGGTCGGAAACGAACAGGATGAGGTAGACGGAGAGTTGGACTGAGTCTGCAGGCAGGCAGGCAGGCAGGGAGTGTTGGGCATGCGTGGGGTGGGGGTGGGGGGTTGTTAGCAGCTAACCCATGGGGCTGTTCAGTTCAGGGGCCCTTCTCCTCTCTCACTCTCTCTCTCTCCCTCTCTCTCTCTCTCTCTGTCTGTCTTGGCAAGAGAAGAGGTAGTGTCTGCTGCATCATTAATGAAGGTGGTTGACGCCCCGTACAGCGGTGCCCAGCAGCCAGTCTCTCTCCTGCCTGCCACCAGCCTGGAAGTTTGAAAGAGAGCTGATGTAGTGTATATCCACACTATGGTAATGACAGAGGTAAAGTCAGGCCTCACTCTACTTTGGCAGTTCATGCTGTATAATCAGCCATGACGAATGGAACACCTCAGGAGATGGAGAGGTCTGCTAACTTTGGGCCTGGCACACGGTGCAGTCCATTGTGGAGTTTATGAGTAATAAAGAAGGCGTATTCAAAAAGAATCCATCACACGAAACTTCTGAACATGAAAGCTGCTGTCTGCGTCTATGAAATTTAATCTCAACCGAGCAGTGAAGAACAATGAACTAATTAAAAGATACTTTTTTCAAAATTCAAGTTTGATTGAATCCTGGATAACTTGCATCTCAAAGAGAGATGGAGGCTCTGTCAGAGACTGTTTACTGTAAAATGCACAATGGAGACAGACAGAGAGGAAGGAAAAAAACTACCTCTACTCTCCTTTCATCTACAGTGAAGACAACCATGTCACAATTGTTGCCTCCTCAGATTTCCTGATCAAAGTGCCTTAGTTCAGTTCCAAGCCTTCAAATCACATCCATACTTCATTGTGGGAGTTGAACTCTCCGTTGGTGCAATCGATACTCCTTTTTGATTTCAGCTGAAAATTGCCACTTCTCAGAAATCTCAGCAAGCAGATGACAACAACGTATAAACTGTATTTAGAGGCCCAACCTGTAATTCAGAGATAAACACAGGGTAGCCCCACTAAAACATCTGAAGCAAGAGACAGGGAACTATAATTCTGGGACTGAATATGAAACATCCTGGTGACAAAAAGCAGGACTGCAAGGTCTGACGGTAAGTTACAGTTTGTCAACATTGACTAAATTCATTTTTGTTGCCCACCAAGCCTGAAGGCCAAGAAAGCTGAAAGTTTGGATCCCATTGCTCAAAAGTGTGTGTGCAAGTGTAGGCAAGAAATTTGTGCAGTATGCAGTCTGATGTCACAGTAAGATAGAATTGTTTTATTTTAGAGACATTATTAAACTTCTTCCTTTTAGATGGACTCAAACTTTCTAAAAAATGTAATTTGGTGTCCTTCTAAATATTTTTTCGCTTAATGGAAAGCACTTTGAAGTGTTTTTCATCCATGAATTATTGGTTATCATTATTTAAGTATACCGTAATTCTGTTATCTGTGGCAAACATTTGGACTGACCACATAGTTTATGCTTGAAATGTCAGAAAGAGGCTGCTATTGCTTTTGATTTTCACTTTAACAATACAGATTGAGGCAGGGTGAAACAGCAAAAGAGGAGGAGAGGGACAGAAAAGAAGGCAGGAGTTAATTCTAAGTGCAAATTATTCCATTTCCATTCGTGGTCTTAACATTAAGCTTATTACACACTTGGCAGATACACCATTTTTTTTGCATATGAAAGGCAATTTGTAACAAAAGTAGTTAACCCAGCTTTGCAACTAAGCCTTCAAAGCCTTCGTTGTTGATGTTGACAAGCTGCCTGAACACATCAAAACTGTTTGTGCTGGCCACTGGTGACTTGATTTTCATGAATTCATATATTATTATACATGGAGTCAGTGGGCAGCAGGTGTACAGCAACACAAAGCTGTGGGATTTGTTTACTTCTGTGGCATATGGACTGGAGTTCACATTATACTACATGCTATGTATAGATTCAGAGAATGCCATTAAATATTTTATTCCACACCACCTGTTTTAGAGCAGAGAGCTTAGGCAGTCAACCTGAGAATGTTGCTCAGAATCTCAGACATTTACTTGCATTGTAAGCGGGGCACAGCTGAACTGAGGGGGGGAAAACAATCAAAATCCTAAAGATACAAAATATATTCATATAAAAAAATTTTTTTTAAATGAAAATAAGCAGGAAAATATTTGTGCAAAAATACTGAATATATTTAAACAAAAACATATCTGCGTTTTGAGGATTTACCATTTCATAGAGCACTTCACCAAAAAACTCATTGAAGTGCCCAGATAAATTGGAAAATGGACATTTGTGCAGCAGTCAACAAAGTGCTTGTCAGTTCTATTCAAATGTGAGATTTTATAGAATGGACTCAATGCTAATCGACATATGAATGAAGCAGGGAGGCGAGCTTATTCAGGAAGTGTACCACTGCAGCCCTCCACTCCCAGAATAGCCTCCAGCTTTACTGGATCTTTGGCTCTTTGTTAGCACTTCGCCTGTAGCCTCAGCCTGCTGCATTTGTGCAAAAGCGACAACAAAACACTTGTTTTTAGAGGGAAGAGCCTGAATCTGATTCAACTTCAGAGGATTAGAGTAACAATGGAGAGCTCGTGCACTCACACATGCATTCTCCCTCAGACACACACACACTGTCTTACACACACACACACACACACACACACATGCAGGAGCGGCCCCTGCCCAAGTGGGAATGAACTGCTCCAGAAAGGCCAGGGCCTTGGCAAGGTAATTAACCGAGGGTGCTTGTTTCACATGGCAGAGTCCATTAAGTGCCATGTCACACTGATGTCAGGGTAAAGGTAGCGCACACACACACACACACACGCACGCACTCAGGAACACACACATTCTGCTTTGAAACGGGGGCAAGAGCGTCCGAGGTGCAGATAGTGAAGTGAGAACGACTGAGGAAAAGGAACAGGGAGAAGCGGCTGTGGCTTCTCTGGGGCTCTCTTACCGATCCCTCCCTAATCAGCAACCCCACTCCCCCTCCAGGTCCAGCCATCGATCGGCAGCACTACCAACCCCAGCGCTGTGATGAGGAGCAGGGGGAGAAGTGGATGTGATACCCCTCCATATACCCTCTAATTGCCCTGCCTAGGTTACCACCACCCAGCTATCCCAGCAAAATGGCCCCCACAGTAACTGATGGAGCAACAATTCTGCTGGCAAAGCTCGAAAAACGGGCCGCGATGTAAGCCCATTAAGCACGGATGACCACACCAGACGCTCCGAGAGTGGAGGGCAGTGGAATGAGCGGGAAGGGCTGCATTAGCTGAGGGAGGAAGTGGGTACACTCGGCCCCACAACCGCAACGGTGAACAAACCGCGAGGGCAACGTACACCTGAGAGTATACGCATGCGAGTAACGAACACACACATTTGCGCACACACCCGAAGCATATACCTTTCTGTGCCTCTCAGACTAGTGCTTCATCTCAGATAACATTGTCCCCACTGAAGAGACTTCCACACAAGCTAACTGAGGTTTATCTCCCACTTAACAGATGAGCCAAAGGAAACAAGAGAGGCACTCAGGGACTAAACGGAGGGAGGCGAGGAGGGGGACGAAGAAGAGGTAGGGAGGCAAAGCGACAAAGCACCAAAACAACAGTGTCAGAGCAAAGAAAAAAAAAAAAGGAGGCAAAATGGAACACATCTGTCTGTGTCAGCTTGAGGTGCTCGATGGGAGAATGCAAAGGAAAAGATGATCATCACGCGCAGGTTTCTCCAACCGCTCCTAAAAATGATGATCACACCGAGCGTTGCCTTAAACTCGACTGCATGGAGTGTGTATGTGCGAGCAGTGGACCGCGGCGGAGCGCGTTGACGGATGGATGTGCGCCCGCAGCCCTATGAGCTGCCGTTACGCTGCCCAGAGCAGCACTGCAATTAAACAAGCAAAGGCCTGGATGCTAAGACCGGAGGAGCAGGGGCCGGAGAGCTTTGGACGGCGAGTGCTGAACTGAACACTGTGCTGATTTGTGCACTGACTGTCCCCGAGAATAGGGCCATGTATTTTTAATCAATGTCAAAGTGATGAAGTGTGTGTTTGCCACAAAAAATCCCCTGACAAACACAAATAGAGAAAGACAAACTCCCCAAGGGGCCTCTTTGTGCACGCACACACACAGATATGGAGCACCACAGTCCAAAGTGCAAAGACTGGACAGAACATTCCAGCGGCTGACCTGAACAGCCGTATTACTTTTTGTGTTTTACCTGATGCAGGAAAACTTGCTTCTTCATTAGCATTGCATAACAAAAACATGAAAAGCAGCCTTATTTGGATTGCAATTAACATTTTTAATAACAATAAATACGGTTCAGATAAGTGGTCGGCTGGCCGATAATTAGAAATTGGCGGATCTATGGCCATCCCTCAAGACAGACACATGCTGACGTTACTGCAGGTTATCTGGTATTGGGAATCATTCCTGAAGCATAAACAAGCCAGGGAGATAGGCTGGCTGCCCTCCAACAGCCTGTCTCCTCAATTTTACAGGCCTCTTTTCCCCTTTCAGCCAATTCAGCCCCAAATATCGATCAGCAGAGAGAGAGAGAGAGAGAGAGGGAGAAATTGAAAGAAAGAGATGGGTAGAGAAAAAAAGAGAAAGGGGGGACTTGGAGAGATGGGATGGCGAGAGGGAAAGCGGAAATGGAGGCCAAAGAGGTGAGGTATGTGGGTAAGTTGCAGAAAGGCAGAAAGTTTTTTAGTGAATTCCATGCGCACATACAGCCACGAGTAAAAAGAGCGGTTACAGGGGGGGCGGGGAGGGTGGATATTGTAGAAGAAGGCAACAAAACAGAGGTGTGAAAAGGATGAGAGATTGTGTTGTGTCTCAATCCCTCGCAAACAGACATCTGATACTGAAAGCCGTGGCGCCGTAATCAGATCATTAACCCAAAGACCATTGACCTAAGAAGAATGCTCTGTGATCCCTGACTGAAACGCAGGGCATTAAGGAGGCTTCTGGATGATTGCTTCAGAATTATGGGACCACAGAACGTGGGCAGGCGGGCTTGTGGGCATAAATGAAACCACAACCACAATTCTGTGATACATTATTCTCATAAGTTCTCTCAGCTTTTATTGGACTCTTTACAGTCCTGCCCCCCCCAGCTCCCCATTTGGACTCCACTGTACTGTATGTAATCTGACAAGGGGCTTCAAGGGCTTGATGCGATTACATGAAATGAAATTACAACACATTCGATGCGCCAAAGCACTCTGCCTTATCAAAAGAACCAATTGGAATGCTACTTAAAGAAGCGCCAGATGTTATGTGGTGGAAGACGTGGGATGATCTTTGACCCTGCTGGAGAGCCAATCAGTATCAACACATCCAAAGGGCCTTCAGCAGCAGGAAGGGGGCGGAGGAGCAAAAAAAAAGAGGGGGGGGGC
>OMNN01089717.1:0-28991 GCA_900302755.1 Chromis chromis
ACCCAGCTGCTAGTTCATATGGTTCACTCAGCATATAAATTACTATTGATATCTTTTCTACCCTTTTCACAAACTAAACATTTAGATGAGACATGAGATATGATATGAGATAAGATGAGATGAGATATGGGATATGAGATGAGACATGACATATGAGATATGAAATGAGACATGAGATATGAAATGAGACATGAGATATGAGATGAGACGTGAGATGTGACATGAGATGAGACATGAGATATGAGATAAGATGAGATGAGATGAGATGAGAGGGGAAATTGTAACTGACACCGCAGTACCAAAAAAATGCATTGAAATAATAATAATAATAATAGTTTCTTGCATCATATATGGCTTTTCAAGGGACCCAAGGATGCTCTACACATATGGAGAGTGCATGTATTAATTAGAAAGAAGAAAATTTCCATAAAAACCAATACATATTAAAATTGGATGAATGGGGAAAAATCAAATCAATGAAATAGATCTGTGTGTATAAACATGGTATATGGTTGTGAATCCGTCGGAAAAGCCTGGAGGTGCAGGATGCTGTGGTGTCATGGGGTTTAAAGACTAATGGCATGAAAGACCCCATCCCCACACCCCGAGCGATCGAGGCACGTGGCTGGATCAATCTGCAACAGTCTGCTAATGGCTACTACAACTGCTACTACAAAAAGTATTCACCCTCTCTAACAGCCAATGTAGGGCACTTTAACATCACTTTATAGCACCATCAAGTCATCAACTCTGTATAGTTATATCATATAGTTTTTTAAGGAACTACCAGCTTCAAGACAAAGACCGTGTCCTTAAGTTAATAGATCTTTATTTGATTTCATATCTTTTGCATTCTCATTCAAAAGGCATGAAGATAGAAAAGGAGACAGAAAATGAGTCATGGTTATAAATATACAAAGAGAGGCAAAATCTTTACATCCTGTAACATTACATGAAGGCTTAAGCTAACCGTATGGACATGGGGCACAGCACTTTGGATTAATAAAGTAATTTTCACCAAAAGCCACATTGGACACAGGCTACATGGTAGTAAACACCTCATGCAACTGCCCAACATTTAAGCTGTGCCTCACCCTCACCCACAAGCATTAAAAAAGTGTGAATCATGTGCATTATCTTCCCTCCCCCCCTTTGGCAACACTAAATATACAAAACTCAGCCCCAGTGTTTCCCACAACTTGTGTGCATTATTTCTCCTGCTAAAAGTGGAAATATGAAAAACCCCAAAATACAGACAGCGCCACCCATGTCTATACAGTCAAGTCTCACTGTTAAATACAAGACGAGTACCATGCCACAGATCAAAGAACTTTGACTGGTCCATTAAAAAGAGAAGCACAGTAGTACAGTCAAGTACGAGATGACAGAATAGGCCACATTGGTCAGAACTGAAATCAGTCTACTTCGGCTACTTCAAGTATCCAATTACATTTCAAACGCCATCTAAAATCAACAGAATCCACATTCACATGACATGACAAATTATTTAAAATTGGCACAAACTCCGATAAAGTATTTACTGAACGTGCAGATTACTAAGAGCTTTTTTTCCCTCTAAGTACACAGGAGTCAAGATGCTAGTGCAATAGTATCATAATCAATAATAACAATGATTTCAACTTAATAAATAAGGGACAACTAATGTAAAGAGAAAAAAAGAGGAAACAAGAAGCCAAAGCAAACACAAAGGACGACATCCAACAATCAGCAGAAACAGTGAGCCACAATCTTCAATGGTGAACATTAACAAAGGCACACACGCAAACTCACGCACGCACACGCTATGTACCAGCCAATATATGCACATGCTTAGGCACAGACGTTTAATATGGGATCTGATTTTGGTAATACTGGATCATGTCGTAGGTTCTACTCCTGTAAACACAAACAAAAAAAGGAAACAATCAGACAAATGCTCTCTGGAAACCAATGTTAAAAGAAAAAAAATGCAACAAGACTATAAAAACTGTACCAACCTGTTGCTGAGGAAGCAGTTCTGGATGACTTTGATGATGAAGGAAGCTGCATCTTTCTCGCTCAAACCGGGGTTGAATCGCTGCCTAGAGGTGGAGAACGAGATTATGAGTGTCAAACTTCTCTGCATATTCACATTAACAGAAAAACACATTGACATGTAGGACTCACTTCAGCAGTTTGATGGTCTGTCCTCTGAAGCAAGGAAGACCAGTGTCCAGCATGAGGTTGACCAAGGAGACCACTCCATCCATGTAGGGCCTGATTCACCAGAGACACTTGTCTTAATATCACTCAATTTCACTGTGCAGTAAACGGTTAGTTCAGCGCTCCCACATACTCACCTGACAGCCAGGTATCCCCTCACACACATCTCCATGAACCACTTGAAGGGTGTCGCCTCCATCTTCCCACCCATGATCATCACCATCTCATCGGTCAGCTTGATATCTGGCTCCCAGCCGAGGTTTCCACCAGGAGAACTTTCAAACATGAAGCCGAAGTCTGGAAATACACACATCAACACAGAAAGCAGTGGGTTAGGATTATTTTTGGGTGCTCCAGTATCACTTTGCAGCATGAAAATAACATCTGGCACTATTAATATAAATGCAATTGTACAGAAGGGTTGTCAAAAACTGCAGACAGAATAATTCACAATATAAAAATAGTCGAAGGTTTAAATTTACTTTGCAATAATAACAATTTGCAAAGCTTATAAAAATTAAACAAGAAGAAATTTTAGATTTGTAATGCATTTTCCTCTCATAAAATATATTGAATCTGTAGGTGTAATAATTTGTCATTATAGTCAATAACAATAAGTCAACTCTTGTAATACAGAGCAGTGCTAATGTTACTGGTTTGCAGTTTCAGTTATTTTTTCAATAAATTTTAAATAATGTCTGAAACATGTTTTAATCTTGTCTTTATGGATCCTTGAGGTTAGACTGATGGGGAAAGCTGCCAAATTTACACATTTGAATTTACAACACAATAAGGTGTGCGAAAACTGAAGAAGTCTGTTAATTAATTTTTTAAAAACATCACAGAGATGTACACGATACACACCAATATGGATGAGGTGGCCCTGACTGTCCAGCATGATGTTGCCGTTGTGTCTGTCTTTTATTTGCAGCAGGAACAACAGCAAGCTGTAAGCTGCCATGCTGCGGATGAAGTTGTACCGCGCCTATAAAGACAAGTGTTCGAAGGAGAATCAGATTAAACTGTCAGGAAGTAGAACACTTGAGCACTGAGAAATTATTTAGAGGCTCTAATGACTGGAAAAGCCTATACAAAGTTGTGAGGTTTGGCATTTACCTTTTGGAACGCTAGTGTGGACTCATCTCCATACTGGTTCCTGAAATAGTCGTACATGCCAAAGTCTGTCTGTCGGCCCAGCTGGTCACGAGATTTGCAGTCCGGGATGCACTCAATCACTCCACACTGTGGTGGAACAACAGAAAAAGGGGGAATAAGAAGAAGGTTTATTATAGTTTTCAATATTCAGTAGTTTCTGTCAGAAAGTAGTGCAGATGAAGACGGAAAGTTTAATATGAACTTACTCCAGGAGCTGTGGCTACCACCCTGTAAGGAAACACGTAGAGATCCAGGCCCACCAGCTGGAAGATGTTCTTAAACAGGCTGATGATTTGAAGTGCCAACATGTCCTGTGAACACAAATGTCAATGAAGCCTGGCTAAAATAATGAAGCCAAATAGAGATATTATGAAATGGATGAGTGTTAATTATCAAACCTGTCTGCAGTCATCTCCAACTTTAAAGATGGCTGCCTGCCAGCAGATTCTCTTCGCCTCCTCTTCATTCTTCGCCTCATCCACAGAATCTGAGCGACACCGCAGACCTGAGGGGAAGATGTTATGACACATTGTTTTTGAACAAGTGTTGTAAGTATAAAATGTACCCAAAAATATGTTTTTGTCATTTTTACATCTGTTGAGCTTCACTGTACAGAATGATTAAGAATTTGGCACTTAAAAGACTTTTCAAATTCACCTGCAGAAGTAAAAAGTTTCTCTGAGCGCACGTAAAAGGTTAAATTAATAGTTTGTACCTGTGAGATGCTTTGTGATATCACAACTGATTTGAAAGTGAATCCTAATCCAGGAAAATTAAAGCCTGCATTGCACGTCTACTAAAAATGGACTTTGAGTGGTGTAGGGAACTGCTTGTGCCCAGCAATTAAACTTTTAAATGTCTATTAAAGAACTTCTAACCAGGTAATTAAACTTTTATTACCGTAAAGAAACAGACAGACACAAACTATTATACACAGCAGGGTATTTTTTTTATCTCTTTGAACATATTTGAAGGAGACATTGAACATTTAACAGTACCTTCTTTTTCCAGCTCACTGACTCCACACCTCCTAACTTTGAACTTGGCCAGGTAGGGAGCTTTGGCAGCACTAAATGGAGGCAAAAAGGGAAGAAAAGCGCTTTTGAAACAGTTCAGTGAGGGTTTCACATTGTGAGGGAAGTTGGTTTTGAGGCCCACCTCTGCATGGGGGTCCCAGATTTGTAGTCAATATCCAAAACTATGGCCTCAGGGTTACTGGGGAGATAACAGCCAGGTTGGACTTTGATCTGTGACATGGCATCCAGACAGGCCCTCTTCCTCTCCTCCCCTTTGGGAAAAGGCCTGACAGAGACAAACAAAAACAACTTGAGCACACAGATATTCCACAGATCCATGTTTCCACCTCTGGTACTGAAAACAGCATGCATGGGTATCTCACTGAATGATTTCAGACCGCAAGTGACAGCCAGGTTGTGCTGTTAATCGCAGAAGGGAGTCTTTGGGGTAGAGAGTAATAGACAGTGGAAGCCAGGGAACACAAGTTCCTCCCTTGGCTTGTTGCAATTAGTGTCGTAATGAGGGCAGAGGGGAATTTATCACCCACTAGTGCGCTAAGAAAAACACTCTGTGTATGAAAGCTGTCAGAAAACAGCTCATCACATGCAGAGTAGTCAGGGGCAGAGGCAGCACAGCTTAGAGCGTTTTCCAGACTGATGCATAATCAAAGTGACAGAAGAGCAACAAATAGCCCAATAAATGAACAACAAAGGGATTTAGAGAGCTGAACGCTGATGGCAGAGAAAGGAACAAAACACTCGACTTGTGGGAGCACTTGTTATTACTTCATAAACACCTTGAAGATACCCAGAGGGTTACGTTTAACAGAAAAGTTTAACTGTAGTAAATACTTTGAAGGCTTTGGAAGGGATCGTCACCTTAGCTTCAGAGTGTTTTCACTTTTGTTTCAATGTCCCTGTTAAGTTATGAGTATAATATAGTGTTTCATTAGCTGGGATAGCATTGAATTAAAGAAGATAGTAAAGAAAAAGAAAGGAACAAAAGTTAAAGGTCCACTTTAAGTTGTAAAAATTAGAGAGAAGATGATGACAAAAGAAAAATAAATCAAGGTTCTCTCCTATGGTAAAATGATTACAGGGCTATGCAGGCCTTGTTGCATGTTTGAGCTCATTAACTAAAAGTAGCATTTACTTTACAAACAGACGATAGCCCTCAAATGTGGAAAGGTTTTGAAGCATTCTCAGTCCATGTTCTTACCTGCGCTACAAAAACCAAAAAATGCAGTTGAATCAATATTCACTGTGCTAAAACGGATGTCACTGGGAAAGCAGTCTCAAAAGTGGCTATAACTTTAGGAAAAGTGCAGAAGTGATATAAAGAATATGCTATTGTAAGTAAAGTGAGTTTAATAAGAGTGAGTTCATACTTGATAATGGCCGACACGTTGGTAATCTTATTAAAGAAGTCAAACTCTCTCTGGTAAAAGTCTTTGGCCGGGCCAGACAGAGATCCGGTAATCTCCTCCACCATCTGCTCCAGCAGCTCGCCAATGTCCGCTGCAGGGAGAATGGAAATCACAGTCTGCGGTGAGCATGTGGCGAATATGATGACTCAGAAAGAGATGAGGTGAGGGTGGATATCTCACGGTCTTTCTGGTTTCCTTCCTCGTCCAGGTAGATGTTGGTTTTCATGTTCCAGATGAACTGGTGAGCCAGCAGCTGAGACTTCTGAGCGGCCCACAGGATGTACTCTCTCACATAGCCCATCTATACAAATGTGGAAGAGAAAAAAGAAAGCCGTTATCATTTAACCACTTTGAGAAGGCTTTAAATAAATGCGCTGACTCATAAAATCTTGAATACCTTGTCGTAACGAAGTGCTTGGACGATTTGAGGGATGTAGAATAAAATGGCATCCTAGAAATGATGGGGGAAAAAATAATATTTTAGCAGCAAGAATAAAAAGAAATGTTTTTGGTCAAAACCACACGATTAGGCTTATTAGAGTAATTCATAGGCCCCAGAACTCAGCATAGAGATCAGCGTAAAGTATAAAGCCATTATCAAGTATGAACTCACTTTACTCTTTTTTTATTAGACTTTTAACAAAGGTTTTATATAGGTTTTTATTAGTTTTTATATAGGTTTTTATTAGTTTTTATATAGGTTTTTAATTTCTTCAGGTCAATAGGCTACTATTTATCTTATTATTTATTTGATTATTATTACAGTTTTTAATAGGGCCGAAACCCGAGTACTGAATTTCGTTCCTCATGTTTCGTTCCTTATGTCTTTATATTGTACTTCTCAACTTATTCTACATTCTATATTTATTAACTACTAACTCTGCTGCTATCTTGTTGTCTAACTAACTTTTCGTGAGTAGACAAATTCCTTGTGTGTGCGAGCCCATTGGCAATAAAGCTTTTTCTGATTTCTGATGTTCTGTGCTGTGAATAATAATAAAGTATTGTATCGTGTTTAATACTGTATGCCACAGGAGGAAATATTGATCATTTTATTGCACAAGAAACAAAAACAAATGCCAGAGAAATGACAATAACTGATCTTGCAGGTGTACTATGTATGTGTGCTTACAGGAGGAAAGGAGCGCAGCACTTTGACCCCATACTGGGCCGTGAGGGGGTGAGGAGGGTACATGGACGAGAAGTAGGACAGTCCGGTTGGAGGATCCGCTGGAGCCCAGCACAGAATATGACTCAGCTCTGGAGAGTCGGCATCGATCGTGTGCCACGTCACCAGGAACTGAAGAAAAATGTCAGAAAATGATTCAACTTTTAACCCACGTTTACATTCACGTTACGACAGGTTCTACTCAGCATGTATCACAGGATCAGCCCTGATGGCATTTGTCTCCAGAGGAAGCTGTGTTTATTAGTTACTAAAGTGACTGGAATAAACAAGTACAAGATGTCAAAGAGGATCGTCAGTTAAATTATGGTGGTCTTTGGGGAAGGCCGCGCGCTGAGTCCCCTGTCTCCTTTTTATACGGGCTCATTAGGAGTTCAATCAGGCAGAGCTAAATAGAAAGGACTGGAGGAAGCAGGAGGGAGATGGTTTACTTCAACAACACAATCATTTTATCATGGGACAATACAGCCGACTGAAATCAAAACACCAGATCACAAAAACTTTTTCCTTCTGTTCAAGTTTTGCTGCAACTTTGCAGAAATGTGTGAATTTCAAAATTGTGAAAGCTTGTAAATGAGGTGGAAATAGTTTTAGCCGTAACGGATGTTTAGATTATGCATAAAAATGTTTTAAAAAATATGAAGGTATAGTGGGAAGACATATTACCAATTGTACATGGTATATGGGCAGCAATCAAACCTCACATTGTCTATATAATTTACATGTAAGCTGTCATTATTTAAATTAGCCTACTTTACCAGGAGGTTGGCAACAAAATATGTGGATTTTATTGTGCCAGTTTCTGAATATGGTGTTTAGTAGAATTTTTTGTCCAGCTGCTTAAACCTGCACTCAAAACCCACTGAGAGTTAGAGTACTTAAATTCACTTAGTTTGTCCTTGTCCCTGTGATTTTATCATTATCTCCTCCAAACACTTCATAATAAAAACATTATGAAAGTAACTCAAAGGATGGCCAACACAGCTGCAGTTCTGTTCTCACCTTGACTGCTTCAGGAACATCACACACAGCAGCCGGATCCATTCGCACTAGACGAGTCACCTCAGAGACAATAGCCTCCGTGTTTTTAAATCTGAAAAGCAAATAAGAAACTGAATAGGTGTGTGCCCCATAAAGACATCTCTTCAGCTAAATGCCACTTGTCCTTACTCAACAGCAACGACATCTATTAAGTTACTGTCAATCTGCCATTTGTTGGTGAATAAGATGCGTACATTGAATAAAATGGTTAAATAATGCATATAATGCAAATAAGCTGGTACTATAGGGTATTTCTATTCAGATAGAAACTATGCACACAGAGTTTTTCACACAGAATAAATGTATAAGATGATGTAACAAATCTTTATTGTGCTGTAGCTCAAGCAACCTTCAATACAGTTATTGATTTCAGCATTTGAAAACCTTGTTTACTGGCTTGATTTGGATACAGTTCTTGCAGTATGTCTAATTTGTTAGACAAAATGTACTACGTTTGCGATTTAACAACGACAAAAGCTGGGATTTGTGTACCTGGCAGGCAGCTGCAGGCCAAGGTAAGGTGCTATGCTCCAGGCCAGGTTGACATTGTCCTTCCATTGTTTTTCTGTCAGGCTGATGTATTTGGACCTCCAGTTTGCAATGCTGGTCTCCACTGACTGCTCTGTAGCGATCGCAAGCTCCTGAGTGGACAACGGGTTGTACCACGTTGTCAGCCGCTCAATCTCACTGGCCTGGGGAGAAACATACAGGTTTAAGTCAGAAGAACTTGAGTTTCAGTGTGCAGTCATTACCACATATGCTTGTGAATGCAAATGTTTGTTGAAACGGTAAATACCAGTAAAGCCAGTAGTAGTGTCCTGCGTTTCATGTAATATTTGTGCAGCTGCGAGCCTCTGTTGCTCTTCTTAGACAATCCTGAAACAGCACAGGAGCAATACGTGAGTGACACATAACAGCCTAATTCAACGATGAATAAGAGGCAGATGAAGGTTAAGTTTCACTCTGACCATCTTTGCAGCAAATGTTCCATCACAGCACATTTTCTACCTGATTTCTTGGATATGGTGGACATCCCTGAGGACAGAGGATAGGTGTTGATCCATCCCTGAGCCACCTGCTGCCTCTGGCCAACTGCTGCATCAAGACTGCTCCGGCTGTCTGCCACTGCCACCACAGATAGACTGTTCACTGACATGTCCTGGGGATCTACACAAAGAAAAATATCATCAATCTATCCTAGAATTCAATTATCCAAAGGCCCAGATATTAACTCTATCAGTTTTAGTGGAAAATCTTTTTCTGTACTTGACAAAGAGGTCTGCTGGAAGCTTTCGGGATTGAATCTATAAATTCTGACAAACTCAAAAACAAGACATAATATTTTAGAAAATCTGAATGTTTTAGAAAATCTAATGCACGTATAAAGTGTGACATCTGAGGCCATGTGAAGTCTTAAATTAATTTACTATTACTGACAGATTAGGCCACAGTTTCATCAATGCTGTACCTGGGGGAACCAGCTGGCTGGCAGCTAGATATTTCTTGTCTGACTGCAGACTGGCGTAGAACTTGATCATTATGCTGATGTCTTCTCTCAGCCTCTTATCTGTCTGAGTGGGAAACTTAGGAGTGACACTGCACAGAAACACAGATGGCAAAGAAGTTAGTGGACAAAAAGACTATTTTTAATCCCTCTAAACCAGACTCTTTTCTGCCAACAAAACACATTTCGATTTCTTTGTACCTGAAATAGTCAAAAGCAGTGGAATAAATCTTCTCTCGAAGCACATTTCTGATGGTGGCGTTGGTCACAACATCAGCATGCAGAAGAGTCAGACCCAGAGTCAGCAGTCTGAAATAAAGCAAAATAATTTATTAAGTTTAGAATTTAAGATTAAATCACTTTGCTGTTGAAGTAATGAGACACGCTACCTGAATCTTGGTCCGATGGCAGCAACATGTCGGTTGAGGCTGCTTTTGGCTCCTCCAACACTCAAAGACAGAGATCTCTGCAAAATGGCTGTGAAAATCTCCACCTGATCAGCACTGCTGTACTTGGCTATCTCAAACCTCTGCACCAGAAACTGGAGGAAAAACAGAACAAAAGAAATAGACATGAGAGCTTTAGACGCATGTCATTTTTAAAATACTGGCTAAATTCCATTTTGTGAAAAATATGTCAAAATGATGGAATTTTAGGAAGCAAAAATAAGATTTGAACTCAGTGTAATAGGTGTAGATCTTTAAGCTACATCATGTGAAAAAATGTACAAAAAACTAATTGTTATTGCCCTATATCAGACACAGTGGGAAACAGACAAAAAGCAACAAACAAAAATCAAGTAAAAACATCCCGATAGTTTAATTCAACTTCAACTGCAGCATTAAATCCCAATAGATGTTGTATGTAGTTTACTGACAAAAGTCATCTGATCACGGAATACTGAAGTTTAAATTAACTTTAACAACAACATATAATAGCAAAAGAGGGGAAAGAAAATCAAAAATGGAGCAGCAAGTTTATGTCAGTGTGTAACTGACCTCTATCCAGAGGAAGTGAGGGATGACATCAGGAGCACAGGGAGCAGGTTGACTCTCCTCTGAGACGGCCAGTGGTCCAGCCTCAACCTTAGCCTCCGAAAACAAGCCCATCTTGAGCTCCACTGTCATTTGCCAGGCTCCTGCCATCTCTCGCATGAACTAAAAAGATGGAAAAGAGAAGATGAGACCTAATCTATTCTACAATATGCAAATTCTTTTAACAAATTATTCATATGATTTCATGAAGAGTGATAAATATACATACTGGCACTTCCACCCCATTGTGTGCAGCCAGGAGCCATTCCCAGCAGGCGATAGCAGTTTCCATGCCATGTTCTGTAAACATCTTCAGAGGAGACCAGCACAGATGGTGCAGGAGCAGTGGATCGCAGTCTGAAAGACCAAATACAGAAAACGACCCATTAAAAAGAACCAATTTATAACAGAAAAACAAAAGGCACATAGCTGAAAGACATTAAAGCCCTTTAAGCTGTCATTGGAAATGTGAAATTGCTGCTTTATTCATCTGTTAAAGTGAGCATTCTGTCACTTTTACATTAATGTTCCTCACAGTTTTATTAAGATGTACCCTTTACAATGACAGAGAGAGCCAGAGTACATGCGTGATATTCATAATACATGCAACACTGAGTAGAATATAAAGTGATTTCTAAAGCTTAATAGTAAACAAAAGACAAAATCTAAATTGATAACAAACTTTTAGGAGTGTTCAAATAACTAATAGTTTGTTGCTACTGCTGTTTGATGCTGTAGGTCAGGGGTGGCCAACCCTGGTCCTCGAGGGCCACTATCCTGCATGTTTGCTCTCGAGGACCAGGGTTGGCCACCCCTGCTATAGGTAATCTCAGAGAAAAGACTCCTACAAACAGCTGGAGGCAACAAATTAAACTTAAGCTCCTGTTAACGTTTTGTCAAAACCTGGATTACATCTATTAAATCTGAGTCTCATTAATCTGACCTGTTCTGGCTTCATCTCAGTAAAGTTGGATTTTTATGGGCATTTTAGTTTGTAGCCAAAAAGATGGCAAATTGCAGACGAAGCTAAATGAGAAAGTCTCGCAATCTGTGTCTTCTGCACTCTCTGTGATGTTTTTGGACCAATATTGGCACTGAAATGTAGAGAAACCTTCCCGATATCCTTTCACACAACTATTCAGTTTAGACTTGTGCCATGTTCAAAGTTATACAGGAATGTTACTAGGTCCAACCTGGTAAAAATGCTGTCATCAACTTTACGGTAAGTTACCAGGGTGCAACGTAATTAGTTGCTGTCAGATTAGAAGTGCATGTCAGAAAATGTCTTAAATATAAAATCAAAGAAGGCCGAGCTGCTCACTTTTTGTAGTTATAAGCAGGGCGGCCATCTTGAACATGGCCTGAGTGAAGGCTTCTGGGTCTTTTCTGTCCAGAGCGCTGGTCATCTGATGGATCATCAGCTTATTGAGGTCTGACTGGCTGTGAGTCGCCTCTGAGAACTGGATCATACCAGCCACCTAGACACCACATAAACAGACATGTAAATTACACAGAGAGCGTGCAGAAAGTCACTGAGAGCATAAGAATACCTGAAGACAGAATTTACCTCTCCTGTGTACCGGTTTCTCAGGTTTAGTGATGCCATGAAGTTGGAGTAGTCCTTCTTCACACATGCTGGTCTCTCTGTTAGTTGGGTGGTCTAATGGGAAAACACACTTTAAATAAGACTTAAAACTAAACAGCTACAAGTTAGGAAAGCACCATACATAGCCGTACTTTAACACATCTGGATAAACTAAAGGTATCATGCCTGAGCCCTGTCTCTCGGTATTTAGTGTTCAGACCAACCTGGGGAAAAGCAGCCTACGGTTGGCCACATGGGGGAGGACAGCACCAGCATAACCAGATAGCCAAATGGGCAACCAGCCAACCAACCCACCCGTCCATTGCAGGTAAGTAACCAGGTAACCAGCAAATCCGTAAACCAGCCAAGCAACCAGGTAGGTAGTTCGGTGCAGTTTAATAAAGACAAAATACAACAAATGAAGCAAATGAAAAGACAGATATAGCAGAACGCAAGCCCAAGAACATATAAGAAATGCATAGCAAGCAAAAAAATGGCACACAGACCAGTAAGCATGCACACATGGACATACGGTACTGTAAGCAAGTAGACAACTAGACTCCAATTGTTTACACAGATATAGACTGCATACAGAATAAAACGTACAATAAAACACATAAATGTGCACAAAGTATACAAGACACTGCTTAGTACTAACAAAACTGCAAATGATTTGACAAAGCAGCTAAATGGCACATTTGTTATATTAAAAAGCTATTAATATGGGATAAATGTTAATAAGCATCAAATCAACAAACCTGTGAGGCCATTGGGAGATTAAATATTTTAGTTTTCAAATTTCTAGTATGTTATGCAAATGCTCCTGCTCCTGCTCCTTAATATCTCAAGAAGTTTGTTTAATGTAATAAAAATGAGACTGCCCTTACAACTAAAACCAAACATATTTTTGGTTGGACTGTAAAAAAAACCCAGAGATTATCTGTGTCTTTTTGATGATGTGCAACTAAACAGTACTCCAAACAATACAGTATTATTTAAGTGATAGAGGTAGGTAGAATTAATGAAGTTCATTTTGACGTGGTCATTAAACTGGCACTTAATTTTATCTAAATTCAGAATGTCCTTAATCGGGTGTAAATGTAATATTTACGAAACAAGAACCGTGGTGATCGGAACCGGATTGTGTGCAGACATGGATGCGTTTCTGTGACTCACGCCGAGTGTGGTACTCTGTCTGTTGTAGCCTGCGAAGTGCAGGATGCTCTCTGTGGCCATGGCGAGGCCAGTGTGTTGGGACAGTCCTGACACCCAGTTCTGGTGCTTGTTCAGGTACTCCTTCAATCATATAAGAACATCCAGAAAGAGAAAAAGTTTAAAGCCAATGATGACTTTTTTGCTATCAGTAAAGCATCCTTTTGTTAGGTTTTTGAAATCAAGAGGTAAAAATGGCCATAACTGAATTTACTACTGTAATTAAATCTGTGCTGGCCATCTCTTAAACTTAATGGTGTAGACACTGACCTGTAGGTGGGACTTTGTGACTGAAGGGGCCCATTTCATCGCCTCTTTCAGGATCTCACCACAACGAGCAGCAAAGTCCTTTACAATGCTCTGAGAGAAGATAAAGAAATAGGGTTATAACGCTACTTAATAAAAAACAGGATGGTTAGACATTCAGCTTTAGTGAATGGTAAAATTAAGCCTTTTCACCCAGTTAATGTAGCTGATAAATGGATTCTGCTATCCACAAAGATTTGGACTAAACAAGACAAAGGCCACAGTCTCTACTGTGTTTAAAACCAATACTGTGCTGCCCTCTAGTGGTCATAAGTGTAATAAAAATCCAGACTCACCTCTCGGGCTTCGTATGTGTCAGGAACAGTGATCCTGTATGGGGTGTCTGGAATGTCATAGTAAGGCTGATCCTTGTGAATATCCTAAATAAACAGAGAATACATTTGTTGTAACTGAAGTTCCATCACAAAACACTTTTGTATATATTATCCTGCTCATTATAGGTACTCAAATCTGACACTGTGACATTTACACCAGGCCTCTTCCGAAACTTACAGCACTTAGTGACAGGGAGAGTGTCTGTAAAATATCCAACATGGTCTTCAGCACACGACCACTCCAAAGCAGATGGGGGAATCTGTTTGAGGTAGACAAGAGACATGAAAATACATTTAAAAAGTGATTAAAAAATGAAAGCAGACAAACTAATTGATTGATTACTACTCACGTCTCTGCCAAACCAGAGAGGTATTTGTCTGCCACCCTGCGGATCCTCTTGTGGGTGTGATTAAAGTTGATCAACAAGAATTGGGCATGCCGCTCTAATTCCTCCTCGTGCTCTTTGGTCTTTGGCTAGAAAACATGAGAAATACATGGATTTTTATCAAGTGGTTATAAGGAATAAAATCTGTGCTAAAATATAGTATTAAAACCATGCTACTTACCTTCTCAGCCATCATCTGGAGGAAGACATCAAACACTTTGTCGCCAACACAAATAATGCACTGCATCATGCCTGCAAAGATAAAAGGTAATTTGAGAAAATGAATGGCATGCATTGAAGAATGGGATAGCCAAAGGGGTAAAGGCATAAAGCCCTCACCAGATTTGTCTTTCTGGATGGCTTTGTCTTCAAAGTACCGAAACATGACCTGGAACCTGTCGGGATCATTGGAACGCAGCATCCTGAGAGAGCACAAGAAAAGGAGTGATATTACAAAGTTGCACACTCTGGCCTCACTATATTAATGAATCCGTGGAGACAAAAGATGAGAAATTTAAGCTGCTTTGTGATGGCACTAGAGCTGACCTCATGTATTCTAATCGGTAGACTGAGAGCAGGTAGGTGGACATGGCAAAGTCAAGCTTGTTAATGAGGGCAGATCCTTCAGGAGGTGGGTCGAGGAGATTGCTGATGGTTGCTCGTAGTTCACTCAACTCAGCCTGGAGGAGAGTAACAATTAGACCTCAATTTGCTATTATAAGATGCCTTTTAACTACCTTAAGGCGAGAAAAAATGAAGACTGTACCGGCGTCACTGTGTCATTTTTCAGAGCTGAGTTGTACTGTAGTTCAGAGCGAAGAGGTTCTCCGCTGGGGAACGTGAGAAGAGGAGACTTGGTTGCAATCTCACAAACACCTTCATACCACTCCTCTGGCCAAAGACCTGAAAGAACAAAGGATAAATCCAAAATTTCAGGTGCATGTTGATTGAATCTCTTCTGAAGGCAGGAGTCATAATTCCATGCGATGACTCCCCTGTCAGAACTCCTATTTTTCCGGTTAAAAAAATCCGCGACAAAGGTCAGCCTGTTGAATGGCGGTTTGTCCAGGACCTCAAGGCAGTAAATGCCACGGTCCATCCGCATGCCCCTCAAGTGGCAAACCCTCACACAATTTTGTCACAGATCCCAGCAAATGCCACACATTTCACAGTCATTGATCTGGCTAACGCTTTTTTTTCTTCAAGAAAAAAAGCGTTACCTGTTAATGTTAATATTAACAGGTAACAGGTTATGAACAACCCTGCCTGAGTATGTTTTTGGTTATATTTGGGTATATAATAATAATCAAAGAAGCCCAAAATCTATCATTATCTTACTTAAGGTGCAATATTTCTATTTACCACCTGCCTACTATTGTGTCGGTCCCCCTTATGTGGTCAAAAATGCTCTGAACCATTGGGCATGGATAAGAGGACCTCTCAGGGTGTCCTATGAGGTCTGGCACCAGGACGTTGGAAGTGGATCCTTTGGGTACTCTGGCTTGTGCAGTGGGGCCTCTGTCAATCAAATTTGTTCCACTGCATCCTGTTGATGCTTGATCAGAATGGGGTCTAAGAAGTTTGGAGGTCAAATCAACATCTTGGGCCATTGTCATGTTCTTCAAGAACAGGGTAGGCCAGTGACATTTGCATGAGGGAGTGTGATTGTTCTGGGACAATGTTTATTTGGGTGTCTAAGTCTCATCAACACGGATGGCAAAATCCAAGGTTTTCCAGCAGAACACCACATAGTACCAATATGATCAATGTTATTCACTTCACCTGTCAGTGGTCATAATGTTGTGGCTGATCGGTGTATATAAGTATTTCAATGTATATTCACTACATTATCACAATTTCTAACTCCTCTTGCGATAGCCTGAGCCAAAAAAGTTAAGAAAATAGAGTCTATAATCTACAAATGAAGGCAGAGGACAACTTGATGTTTGGAAACTCTACATAGATCACAGTTTAGTTTCAAAACATCCACACTGAAATAGTAAGAGGTCTTGTGGTTTGAGGATGCTAGTGGCCACTAGATCAAACTCAGGGCATAAACCTTTAAGTATCCGCTCTCATTTATTTTACATGATATAGTGCATAAGTGAAAACGTTCCACTAAACATGAAGCACACTGAAATTATTTAATACATGCTCACCGGATCCCTCCACAGCAAAACCCATGACCACCGAGTACAACCAGAAGTCCCTGAACAGCTTCTGGAGGCGGGGCTTGGCCTCTTTGATTGGCGGGAGCCGCCTGGTCAACTGAGATTAAAAAAATGAGAAGAGAGAAGAGTGAAAAATGTGGAGCTATGCTGTATGACACAAATGATCACACTCTGTTAAAACTAAATATAAAGTAAAAAAGTGAATTCCTTGGAATATAAATAGCCACATTCTTTCTGGACACTCTGCACACCAATAATAATAAATTCAAATAAACTGAAATTAAACAAGCAGCTAAAAAACATCCGTTACCAAACTAATAACCCTTTAATTGATAATTAACACACATTTTCCTCATGGTTGAGTTGAATTGTGAAGAGTTAAGGATTTTAGTCAGTCACAGGACTTTTTGGTCTGTTTGATCTGGTCTATTTGTTCAGGAGAAGCCCACATCAAAGTTCAGTTTTGTATTCAATGCTTTGCTCTTAGTCCTACAAACAGACGCAACACAGCACTTCCCACCAGCACACAGCAAAGGTAAGACAGTTTACAGAGTGAGACTGCTATAAAAGCAACTTCACATAAAGCCTTTTGGATTTTTTTAACGGTAAATACATGATTTTATTACTGCAGATTTATTCAAATGTAATTCAGCCAAACCTACTAAACACTGATGATTAACTAAGTCACACTAAATGTCTGTTCCCTCTGCCTCAGCTCTCAGGATGTGGGTCATCACTGTCATCTCTGTGGCCTGTCTGCTGGTCAGTCCATCTCTGGCTGGGATCAAAGACCTCGACTCTCACTTCACTGACCCTCAACCGGACCCCCGAGGCTTCGAATTGGGCGGTGCGGTGGATATTGAGGCCATTCCCTTGGAGTTCCACAAGGAAAACACTGTCACTAATGACCTAGTTTTCGATGGCTTTGAGGATGAAGATTATATTGATTTTGATAAGATCCTGGCTGCAGGCAGTGATGACTACATGTGAGTTATAGTGATTTTTACTGCCTGTCGATTATATAAAACTTAATGACAAGGAAAGAACCGGAAGCGAAAACTAATAAAGTAAAAAAATACTTGTATCTAATACTGAAGGAAGACATTTATAAACATGCATTTATGATATTTTTCTTAGTAGTGTTGGGGATCTACATATATTAATGTACATATATCTGCCATATATAGGACACATATAAACACCCCAATAAATAGTTATATATGATGCAGCTATTAAGAAATGTGTGTAATAAACTGTTTAAAAACTAAATGTGAAAGCAAACACAGATTATTTCTACTTTTGACTAGACTAGACTAGATAATGAATTTGTAAATGTTTTCCAGTGAAGGGGATGAGATCGATGACATTGCCACACCAGCCCCAGACATTGACATCTTTGCAGAACCCTCAGACCCAAAGATTCGCCGTGCCAGACTCCTACGCCTCTTCCACGGTCGGTCTCGCCTCCAACGCCTCAACGTTGTGAATTCCCATTTCGGTTTTAACCTCTACCGAAGTCTTCGAAACGACGTCAACCAGACGGACAACATCCTGCTGGCACCTGCTGGGATCTCCATCGCGATGGGGATGATGTCTTTAGGGGCAGGACCTGGAACTCACGATCAGATCTACAAAGCCCTCGGATTTGCCGAGTTTGTCAATGCCAGCCATCACTACGACAACACAATGGTGCATAAGCTTTTCAGGAAGCTGACCCACAGGCTCTTCAGGAGGAACTTTGGCTACACGCTACGATCTGTCAACGATGTCTACGTAAAGAAGGACATCTCAGTAAAAGATACCTTCCGTGCAGAGACAAAGGCTTATTATTTCGCAGAGCCGCAGTTGGTGGATTTCAAAGATCCAGCTTTTCTGAACAAGGCCAACCGTCGCATCCAAAAGCTGACCAAAGGGCTGATCAAGGAACCACTCAAGAGTGTGGATCCAAATATGGTGCTGATGCTGCTCAACTATCTCTACTTCAAAGGTGAGTGAAAGAGGACACAGTGTTCTCCACCTACTTTCAAAAGTTACTTGTGACATCAACATAACTCTGTTTGTTTGTATAAAAAGGTACATGGGAACAGAAATTCCCCAAAGAAATGACTCACTATCGCAACTTCCGAGTTAATGAAAAGACAAACGTACGTGTGCCAATGATGAGCAACAAGGGGAACTACCTGGCTGCTGCTGACCACGAACTGGACTGTGACATCCTACAGGTGGGTGGGCTTACGCTGTTTTGAAAATTGACAAGTGGCAAGCTTTTCCAACAAGATTTTTCGAGTAAACATGCATATTTGATACACCAACAAGTCAACTGAGCTGCATAATGATAATGTTTTTTCAGCTCCCGTACACTGGAAACATCAGCATGCTCATTGCCCTGCCAAGGAAGATCACTGGCATGAGGACTTTGGAGCAGGAGATCTCTCCCACCGTTGTCAACAAGTGGCTCAAAAACATGACAAACAGGTCAGAGGCAGTTCCCCCTACAAACTAGTTGAGAAATCACACTGTAAATAATAATGTACAAGAAACATTTTCGCAGCTTCTTTACACTAAATTGTTTGGTGTAGAGATGACGATTTAATGGTGATTTAGAAATTATACCATCAGGAAACCGTTCTGTTCCTCCCTCTAGGACTCGTGAGATTGTGCTACCTCGGTTTAAACTGGAGCAAAACTACGACTTGATTGAAAATTTGAAGAGGATGGGGCTCACTGACATATTCAAGGAGACTGGAGATTTCACTGGAATGACCTCGGAGAAGGTTTCCATGAACTGGGTGAGTCAGACTACGTTATTTGAATTTAGCAAGAATTAACCAGACTGATGGCAAATATCACTACAAAGTAAAAGTAAGAAAGTAGTAATCACCCAGACACATTATCAACAGCACTCAATAAGCCCTGTTATTTCAAAATGGTGGACACATTGTGATTTCCCTCTGCAGCTGAAGCACCAGGGAACCATCACTGTGAATGAGGAGGGGACAGAAGCTGCTGCTCTGACCCAGGTGGGCTTCATGCCACTCTCCTCTCAGATTCGCTTCACTGTGGATCACCCTTTCCTCTTCCTGATCTACGAGCACCGCACAGACTGCCTCGTGTTCATGGGCCGGGTGGTTAATCCCTCGCAGAGCTAAATAAAAGCTAAAAAGCTAAACTGTTCATCAATCTCAAGCTAGAACACTGCTGATTTTACCAGCTGAGGTGTTTACAGTAATGAGTCTTTATGTGTATGTAGTCTCTTACTGAACATTTAAACTTTTCCTTCGTATTGCTCAAAGTGCTAAGTCTGTCTGATTGACTCAACGAATGCCTGCTATCTGCCTGTTAATGTTTCAACTTTTGCAATGAGGCTAGTTAAGAAAAAAAATGACATTACATAATTTACTGTTGTTACTCTGTCGCACTGAAATACTTTCACAAAGGAAATGGGTGAACAACATAACAAATTAGATTAAAAAAACATAAAAAATAAAAATAAAACTGACAAGAATTTCTGTGAATAAAGCCTAAACCTGTTACATTACATTATTATTTTTTAAAAAGGAGCATTTAAATGGAGAAGATGTTACCTTATTACTTACTATACCAATACAATAAACAAATACTAATTGGTACACACTTGTTGTGGGTCTGTTTATGCTACGACATATATACTGAAAATATTGTTTTATATTATTACTGGTGGTTCAAAGTGCATTTAAAAATTGCATGAAAAACTCGAAAAGCATTCCGCATTCAACTGGTAACACAAATGTCTGTACTGCAGCTCGCTGGGTAAATATTTGTCCATAGAGTTAAAACCTAACTAACACGTTGGATTCATCTGTAAACACTAAAATATTCATGCAGATTGTGCAGCTGTGCTCTGTGGGGGTGTTTTAACATCAATACTTGATGCAAATGAATTTAAACTGTCTCTTAAGTACTCACCACAGCAATCACTGGAATAAGGACTCCCAGATTTCCTGCACTACTTGATGCCTGGGGAGATATGGAGCCATTAGCAATTTACCAGCGTGACTGTTATCAGTTTCCTGCTGTGTTTAGATGTTTATGAGTGGAAGCACGTACCTTCAATGCTGGTCCCTTGTCTGAGGCCCTCTCGCTGGCTCGCTTTCCTTCCAGGCCCAGTTGGACAAACAGTTCTAAAAGGTTCACCATCAGTTCATCCACCAGCTGCTCCCCCTGCAGGTTGGCCGCAATGTTGGCCAGAGCATTTATCACCGCCAGAGAGCAATGCCTTGAGGGGGGAAAGAGAACAAAGATGGAGGGAAATGTACACAACACAGACAAGCCAGTAAATACTAATCAAATATAACTGAATTCACCTAAAATCTACATTACTATGAAGGTCTGCTGCTCATAATTTAGTTCAATTATTATAACTGTCACAACTATATTGTCTTTTTTTAAGCCAAAGCATCCCCTTATGGAACTGTGAATACTATCAGCAGTATAAAAGCAGATGTTGACCAACATCTGGGGCTGAAAATGAACCCAAACCTGAGTCAATCCCCTTTGACATCAAAGTTAAAATGTCCAGTTTTACAGCAGAAATACACATGTATAAAGCCTGGTACTGAAACAGTTTTGATCTCTATAGCTAATTTCCCTGTTCATGACTACTGTATGGGGGGTAAATTTTTATAAAACTCATGGTACTGTAGTGATGTAGTGGTGTATAGTGACAGGTAAGTAGTGTAACAGGACAGCCTGTGGCCCAGAGACGTTTGCTAAAATCTGGATTTGCCAGGAGTTGGGACAAGTCAGGCAGTACATAGATGGCAACGGCTGGAGCCACACTGCTCTACAGTGCTTCAAAACAGTTCTTCAGAAAAACCTATGGGTGTCGTCACGGAGGGTGTGTGCATCTTTATATACAGTCTATGATGCTGACCTGTAACCGTGATCTCTGTAGTCCTTGGTGGCTGAATAGACCACTGAACTGGCTTTCACGCTGATCTGCTGGAACAGATTCCACACCTCCTGATAGATGTATTGCTACCAGACAGAAAAGGACAGAACATAAACTTAAACATGTCAGATTAAGACTGCAGGCACCAATAGGAATAAAACTAAAGATAAAGTGATGCTACTTTATTGATTTACAATTATCTCGAACAAAATGGATAACTTCAGCAAATGAGCAAGATCTGTATGAGGAGTGAGCAAGGCTTTGTGAACATGTGGTCACATCTATTTCCAGTCCTTTGTTAACTGTAGCCTTTCACACTGTGGGTTGACTAGCTGTCAAAAACACCCAATTACACTCAAGTGGTGAGTCAACTAGAATACTGAAATCTATTCTTACTGCACAGTGTACTGAGCCAATAAGCACCAGTCAGCAAGTTTACTGTAATTACAATGTGTCAACCCCTCTGGCATAAGGAAAAGGGCTGTTTGTTCAAGAACAACATTGTTTAACATCATCATAGGTGTTTTGAACAAAAAATCTGCATATATTCTCCATCAACATCAATAGTTTAAACTTCTGAATGATCTCCTGGTAGTTTTGTACTTCCTTTTTTTATCCCTTTCAACCATAAATACATCAAATAATGGAGTTGCTCTCCGCTGTGACTTTGTTCTTACATTTCCTGTAATGACCATACAGCCAAGCTGGTCTATGATGAGAACATCCAGCTGTGACGGAGGCTGGCAGAACTTTTGTTGAAGGATTTGTAAGATGTGCTCCATGACTTTAGGAGTGTCTCTCAGAGCGACTGCGATGTGGCCCAGTGCTCGAATGGTGTGATCTGGAATTAGATGGGCATCCCTGGCGGAAAGACAAGTTATATTTTTATAGCTGTTCATCAGTGTCAAGGACTTGAAAGCAATCTGGGTGCCTAAAAGTCCCAATGTATTTTTGTTCCAAATGGAAATGTAGCTCACTTGTCGTTCTCCTGTGAAATGTACAGACGGTTGGAGAGACTGGCCAGAAAGGCTTCGACTATCACATGGTCCATCGTCAAACCAGCTTTCAGGCATCTGAGAGAGAAGGAGCACGCAAAGATGAAAACAGAATATTTAAATAAAAATACTTTTAAAAATCACAGCTGTGCCAGGTGTGTTTGCATCTGACCTGCATATGTTGTCGATGGAAATGTCTCTGAGCTGCTCGTACATGGAGGGCTGGTCTTTCCTGTTTGACAGCAGGTTGAAGGTGGACTGAGAATGCTCATTAGTCACATTTATCCTAATTTCTCCAGTACCTTAAAAAAAAGAGTCACAACAGCACAAAGACAGAAGCATGAGTACAAACATTTAGAACGCTGTATGAAATAAGATCCTGCACAGAATAAAAGGCCTGAGTGCAATGCCAAATCTAAAGAGCATGTTTTAACAATTGATCTATGAATAGGAAGTTCTCCCTGGAGGACGGCACAGAAAAATCGGTAGCATGAATTGTATTTCCAATTGTCCGTGTCTGCAGCTGCTCATAAATGAACAGCGTTCAGATCAATGATGGATGAGAGTCGAATGTGACAATGACACTCTTATTGATGTGTCTTTGTTATTGTATCATCAGCTGCAGCAGCACTCGTGTCCCATTTGCTTTTGGCTCTGATCGTGTGTGCTGTACTTTGGATAATGCGGATGTGCTGTAAATACTGTTTAGTTTTGGGGATTGTTTAAGATGTCAAATATGTATTTTTGACTGATTAACTGTCACATTTTGAAATTCCAAACATCTATAGCCACTTTATTTTTAAGCAGTAGTGGCAGGTTTATGTCAGCTGAGTTAGAGGTGGTGCTGCTATCAATCAGAAATGAACATTGTGAACACTCTTTTCTGTGAGGACTAACAGTAAATTTAACTCTTCAAATTAGACTAGAAATAACACTAAAAATATCTATATTGTAAGCCATGTTGTGTTTTAGAATAAAATCCTACATTCTACTAAATATTGGAGTGTCGAGTCTCACTAGTTCAGTGGTATAAATGTACCTGAAGTTTGAAGTATAAATGTACCTGTGCTGTACTGGTTGTGATACTTGTATAGTTTTACAAGAACAGGGGAAGGAACCACCAGGAAATCCCTGAGAGAGGTTGTGGCAGAGTGAGCAACTACTGGAAACCTCTCACACAGACGGCCCAGGCCCTGAGATGGAAAAGAAGAAGATTAAAAAATGTTAAAATTAATATCAAACAAGAAAAAGAAAACAGCCTGGGTCACCTTGTGTAGCATTTCACTTGTATTCTAGCAATTATTTGAGTGCTACCATGTTGTATTTTACCTGCAGGCAACAGATGAGCAGGGGCATATGAGCAATGATGACTTTACTAGAGGTTTTTGACTGCAGCTTCTCTGAGAGTTTGGTGCACAAATTCTCAGCTCCTAAATAAAGACATCAGAGAGGAAAAGTGACACAACCAGTACAATAAAACGCATCCACCAACATCCCCCTGATTATGTCGTCACACAGCACCGCTCACTCTCCGCTGCAATCGATTACCTTGCTCATCTTTGACGGCCCACACCATGAGGTCCACGCAGGCAGCGTTGGCTTGGCAACGAAGCTTGAGGGGGCTTTGTTCCCCCGGCAACCCCCCCGTGTCATGAAGTACCCGCTGCAGCTCCGACTGACTGCTGCTAAACTGCTCCAGTACAAAGTCGTGCACTTCTCGTACAAATGCCGGCTGCAAGGCTGAGAAACATTAACAGAGTATGAAAATTTGGCAAAGTTGTGCATGTAATATTCTGCTAAATAGAACAATCTATGGTGGTGATCAAGTGTCTTGCACGTTAGAAGACACTTGATCACCACAACTTTTTTACCTTTATTGGACTACGGAGACCTGCTTTTTATGAACGCTCCTAACCAGTTTTTAAAGAAATTGGATACTGTATATCACTGTGCTTTGCGTTTTATTACTGGTTGCAGCTATCATACACATCACTGTTCCTTATATGTGGTCGCAGATTGTCCTTCTTTGTACGTCCGTAGATTCTCTCATTGGCTGATTTTTATTTATAAATCTATTCTGGGACTTCTGCCTAAATATCTGTGTTTATACATGTGCAGAAACTTCAGCCGATATGGCCTGCGTTCTCAGGACATCATACAGATGCAGGTCCCGAGAGTCAGAACTGAACTGGGCAAAAAAGCTTTTAAATTTTCTGCCCCGTCTTCCTGGAACGATCTGCAGAAGGATTTTAAACTGACACATCTTGATTGCACTGCATAATTATATAATCCCACTATCACTTTTCTGTTGTGTGTGAATTTGTGATTGTTTTTTATTTTTGTGTGTTTGCTGTTATCTGTTTTATGCTGCCGTCTTGGCCAGGTCAGGTTTTTAAATCTCAATGAGTTTTTTTACCTGGTTAAATAAAGGATATTGATTGATTGATTGATTGATTGATTGCATCACCTTTGGAGAACCCATCGGCTTGGAGCATCTATCTCCCCTGGGTTGAATACGCCCACAACACCCACACAAGTTTCTCCTCCAGACTCTCCCCATTCCAGTGCTCGCTGGGGTACCAACCTCCTTTGTTCCCCTCCCAAGAAGAAGAATTCACGGTCCCATCCATCTAGATGTTCATCTGGAGGTGTTAGAGAACCTGGAGGAAGGCCCGGGCTGCGCTGTGGCGGTCTTCACGCAGGATGGACCTGCAAGCGAACCGCCACTGCTCCCCGGCCCCGTCGTACGAACCAGGCCAGAAGTAATGCTTAGAGCCAAGGACCTCCCTCTCCAAGTTGAATCACAGAAAGTCGCACCTCGCTTCATGGGAGCCTTTGAGATTGAGAGGATCATAAACCACAGCGCTGTCAGATTGAAACTACCAGCTACCATGCGTATCCATCCCACTTTCCATGTCTCCTAGGTTAAGCCGGTGAAGGACACTGTGTTTGAGCCTCTGACCCACTCTGTAACACACTGTGGTATTAATAAAGGCGTATCTTATCTCATTTTATGTAATTTAGAATTATAAGTAATTATTAAAGTCACCGCTGTGTTGTTTTGTGTTGAGTTATGTGCCTAAAAGCTCTCTGTTGTCTTTGTCGACACTCATATTAACCCTGCTGCAGTGTGATGCTGCACATATTTAATAAACTCAGAGGAAAGTCTTTCTAAGAACAGCTAGAAGTAACAAACTAATAATTTAACTTTTAGCTCCTTTAAAGCTTTGAGGTTTGGGTGTTACCTTTGGTGCTCTCTGTGACGCACATGAATGGCTTAACAGCCGACTGGCTGCTGCTACACAGCCATTACAGTCAGCTAATTTCACTTTCACTGGGTACCTTAGTTACATTTACTGAAACTTGGACATTAAGGTTTCAGTAAAAGAACTTGACCTATCAGATCTGACGTGGCCAATAGACAGTAAGTGATTAAACAACAGCTGTATGAGATCAGACAGAGCAAGAATACTGATATGACATTATTCATAGCTATGGAGGGTTGTGAGAGTACCAGATTTTTGTGGACCAGAATAGTAAGAGTCCTCCCCCTCTGTGTACCTGGTCAAGGTGACTTTGACTATTTGCTGGAGGGGAGAACGTGAATGTGGGTGACATATTTGGGGCAGTAGAGAGGGAGAAAACCCCAGGGTGTATTTCACATCATGTTAGGAATGCACAAACATTCTCAACAGGTCCAGCCTGTTTTTTTCAGATCAGGACTTAATAACAGTGGAAGTGATCATGTGCAAAACTAGAAAAGTGAGTGTACATATATACCTATCTGATTTAAGGTCTGGGGGAACAGCCTGAGAGCTCAGACAGCCATAGATGACAAATTGCTAATTAGTATTACTGTTATTGTGTATGCAGGGATTAAGCCTGCGTTGGTGTCGCTGTTGGGGAGCAGATGTGTACAAGCACACACTACACTCCCTCAAAACACACTTTCAGAGCACCAGCTTTGGTGTAATATTCCAGTGTCATTCCTGGACAGAATATGAACTCTTTTGGAAGGGTCGCAGTTGCATTGCTCCATTCCAAAAGGTCTCAGATTACATCTCACTAACGACCATTGTCAGTGTTGCTGTGTGTGTGGTTTACTTTTTTTAAGTCACAAATTAATGATAATTTATACAGATTTTTATATGCTGACCAAGTAAAATTTGAAGCTCACTTTGAACTTTTTTCATACAAATAGACACAAATAGATGTGGAGAAAGAGAGATATGAAGATGCTATTGGGAGCTGCAAAAAACAAAAAAACAAAAAAACAGATTATCATCTTTAGAGAATTAAAAAAACAAAACTTTTTGTTAAAAAAATAATTAAAAAAAAAAGCTTCCATTACACCAGTGTACACTCCTTGCCCGAGGTTAATTCAGCAGGTGGAGGGGCCAGGGGTGAAACTGTCAATCATGTCAAGCATGTGTGCTGTGTAAGAACAATGCACAGAAAGAGGTTTTTATCTGACATGAGGGTAATATCAAATCATTTCTTTAGGATTTCCTCCCTTGACAAACCCCATCAAACATCTGTCAAGACTTGAAGTCTGCATAGAGGAGGAAAATAAAAGCCAATTTAACTCTTTCTATTTCCCACAATCAAGAGAGCCTGTGTTTCCTCTCCTCAGATGTAAAAGGAAACTATTGTCATTTTGCTTCTCGCTTGCTATCCGTTAGTCAGTGTGGAGGATCAGTGCTGATGAAATGTGTTCAGGTTTTTATAGAAGAGGAAATTTAAAAGAGCATCTTTAATGCGCTATGAAAAATGAGAGAAGAGCAGTCAGGTTTTAGTTTTCACTAGAGACATCTATTATTTCAGGAAGTACATGGACTCTATATATGCTACTCAAACCTCAAAGAGGACATAAGCTGCCTATAAGAGTTGCCTTATCTGCCACACCATCAGACAGACATTCAATTATCTTATGATTTAAAGAAATTGACAAATTTCAGTCAGACTGTAATGAGGGCCATGGAGGCTATGGAGATGTGAGAAGTATATGGAGAATTGACCAGAAAATTATTATTGTTAAAATAGAGTGGAATGACCGGGTGAGAGCACACTGTTGACAAGGAGGCACCAGGAGTAGGGAAGCTTGATTAAAATTTATTACAAAGACACTAAAAACAGGATAAAAAAAATGCCCACAATAAAAAATCACTATGCTAAAAGTCCATAAAAACAAGTGGGAAAAAAAAATGTTAAAAATGGCACCGTCCACTTCGTCCAAAGTGCTATGTGCGGCTTCCTCCTCCAGGGCAGCGGATCTCTTCTGGTCACACGCACCAGGTCACCTGGAAATGCAAAGCATATATGCCAGCACGGGGGTACGAGACTATCAAGGCCTTAGGCTACGGTGGTGGAGTGTCGCTACAATACTTACACTCGAGGCAGAGTTTCCTCTGCCCCTGCGTGTGTTCGGCTTCACAACACTCCTCCAATCAGTCCCGTTCCCTCCCGGCTGGCTCCTGTCCTCGGCACGCTGAGACACCTACGCGGAAACAACAATCGGCAGTCACACGTCCTAAACAGCGGTATTCTTGTTCTAACTTTTATCCGACAAGTGCCACTACGTTCCCAAAGGGTACTCACACTGCAGGCAGAGTTCTCCTCTGCCCCTGCGTGTATATCACCTTGCAGCACTTGCGGTCTCAGCGTGCATGGTCCCCGATGCGTGTGCCGTCCTGCACTTCTAAGCGTCGTAGTGGTGCGTGGCTCTGCTTCTCCTCGTCCTGCTCCTTCGGTCGTTTCTTTCCAAAGCCTTCTCCATTGCAGCCGCCGCTGCGCTCCCCTGGACGGGGCCAGGCGTCCTCAGTTCCCTCGCTCTCCTCGCTCTTTTCCCTCCTACCATCTTTCTGCTCCCTTCTTTTATGTGCTTTATTCGCGCCAACACACAGGTGCGCTGATTTGCGGGTCTCAGTGATTGGGGCAAAGTCATGTGATGAGTCAGGTGGTAAAAGCATGTGACTATGGCAAGTTCTTTAAAATATAAATAAAGTTAAAATGCACTGCAAAGATAAAAAACACACTAGAAACACAGCACACAATAAAAACTAAATAAAATGCCATGCCACTTATGCTGGATCACACGTACATACACAGTTGCTCACCGATGACAGTTGTCTCGGACCAATCGGCGGTCTAGAAATTTCCACGTCACGTTATACAACCGGGCTACTTTTTTTTCCAAAGGAGTAGGTACCAAAAAACATGGTACCCGGTACCTGCTTAACAGGTACTTTTTCTGGTGGAAACGCGGCTAGAAGCGAGTCGAGCCGAGCCGAGTAGATACCGTCGGTGGAAACGCGGCTTATCTCTCCTCTCAGCCTTCTCAGTCCTCTCACTCCAAGAAGAAGAAGAAGAAGAAGAAGAAGAAGAAGAAGAAGAAAATGTAAAGAGGGATTGGTGGAAGGAGAGGAGAAATCAATAGCAAAACAGAGCTTAGCTTTCAAAAGCACATCTATAATACTGTCATATTTCAGATTTCAGAGTCACTGGAG
>OMNN01089721.1:0-35000 GCA_900302755.1 Chromis chromis
GACATACATACAACGGACAAAAACAAAACTTGCATTTATAGTTCATGTGAATTGAGGTTGTCGTGAATATGGGGGGGAGAGAGAGAAAATAAATTAAAATAAGTAAACAAATAAATAGGTAAGTAGTATATAATATATGTAATAGCTAATATAATATTTATATGACAACATATAATGTAATACTACATAGTATATAAAGCAATGTGTTATAATATATTATAATATAATACTATAGTACAGCATAATATGAGATAGTATGAGGTCACTTATTATAATATAATTCAATATGACGTAATATAATAAACAATATAATATAATATAATAAACATAATATAGTGTGATGTAATGTGGTAAAATAACTTAATATAGTTCTGATCTAGTATAATTTAATATTATATTATAATTAATATTGCGACAATGGACCAAGGCGATGAGCGGTGGGGGGCCGGACCAGGAAACCGTGAGAGGCGGGGGGAAAGGAATAAAAAGATTTTTGATGAATCGTCATGGTTTTAGGCTTAGATCTGAACTGCATGCTACAGATGATATGTTCACAAACTGACAGAAAGCTGATAATCTGATGAATATTTCTGTTTTCAGTTTCTTGTTCTGATAAATGGTTCAATTTTGGTGATTTTTTTAACAGACAGCATTGCTTTATAAACCCGCCAGCTGATTTTATGGTCCAGGGAGTTCAACCATATATTAGGAAATCAAATATTAAACTTGTACATATGTTCCCACCACTCTAATCTAATGATTTAACATTATTACTTTGTGTTACGATGTAAATTGTTAGGTTTTTCATGCTTTAACTATTCATTATTAATCTTTATCCAGTTGTTTCTGTTTCTGTCTGAAGAGATGAAAGTCCATGTCCTGAGAACTCCCTGTGTCCAGGGGAACTGAAAGTTTCTCAGATGGGCATGTAGTGTACCTTGAAACAGTAATGTTATTTTCTTCCATGGCAAGACCAGGAAGTAGTGAAGAGACCACGTATCCGAAACGCTTTAATGAGACAAAAACAGCATCTGGATCCAAGATGCAACCAACTGGGCATAAAAGACACTATATCTAATAATTCTGATCAGTAAAATGCAGTCTAAAACAATTCGTTAACAGGTTTTAATGGTAAAGCTGCAGCTCCCATACCAAAGTGCACAGTTGAAATGCAGAGCAGCAGTAGTCCAACAAGAGCAAAATGCTGCAGATGAAGAGTGAAGGAAAGTCTACACAGAGCTTGCACAGAAAGCATCGTTCAAAATGTACAGTTAAAATGGATGAGTTGAATATATCAGATCCAGTTAAATGACAATACAGGAGGCTCTACGTTGCATTACTGAGGGTCAATTTGAAGTTAAGCCATTTTAGAAACACTTCAGAAAGCGAAAGACAAAAAGGTGACCGCACCTAAGAAAATGTTCTTAGGTGCGGTCACCTAAGACACTGTGACGTATTAAAGGATTTATTTAGTTGGAAACATGAGTTAAAGTGCCAGTTTCAACCACAAAGGGCCTCTTCAGGGTGGAAACGATACAAACAGGCTGTTTGCTGAATCTATAAATGAAAGAGTGTAAACTGCCACTGAGGTAGTGTACATAAAAAATACTGAGCAACTTCACTGTCAGAGATGATTGGCAAACTTTCTCTGAATCAGTTGACTACATCTTTACATTTAACAAACACTGAAACAACAGTCCTGGCAGTGGAAAGCAGAGGAATTAGAACCAAACCCGTGATGAGACCGGCTGAACAAACTGCTACCTGTCATCTACACACTTTCCCCCATTGATAACATCCTGACCTGTTGCCATGGAGACTTCAGACTGCTAACGTGTGGTTTTCCTGTTTCCTGTGTTGTTTTTCGGAGCGCTGTCTTTCTATCATGACAACACACAAAAGTGCACGCAGCAACACTGCACGCTGACTTAAAGGTCTCCAGTAAAATGACTTTATCCGGTATTAATATTGTACCCATAGAAAGCTAGATTTTCTCTATGTTCAACATGCTCACCTGGTGTCTTGTGTGCTGTGTTGTGTCAGGAGTGTGGGTCCGTCCCCTGAACTGGTCAGGCAGAGGGAGGCCAAGTGGATAAACATCATTGGCCAATGGGATCGTATCCTGTTGAAGAAGAGCAGTAAGGTGTGTCTCGTCACAGTGAATAATACAACTTATAATGGCTGGATTCTATTTAGTTCAAGGTCTTGAGATTCTCACACTGTCATGGTTTACTGGGACACTCAAACCGGCCTATGATTAATGTTAATAGAAACACCTGTGCTTTTTTTTCTTATGATACTTTCTGCTGTGAGAAAAGCAATAATGACAATAGAAATACAGAAGCACATGGCTGTAATCATTAGTTTGTGACTCTCTGATCTGATTCTGGATCCCCTCAGGTCAAAGTACAGTGTCAGAAAGGAATCCCTGCATCCCTGAGAGCCAAGTGCTGGCCTCTGCTGTGTGGAGCCACTGACAAGATGAAACAAAATGACACACTCTACAAGGCAAGAGCACTCAACTGTGGCTTTCTAATAATGAATCAGTGGCCTGGTTAACAAGGATGCAGTGTTAGATGCTAAAACAACTACTTTTCATTTGGTTGACTGACACAGTGTTGAAAATGAATGACTGGTTGATGTTATTTATATGTCAACGGCTTGTGATCACCTTTTTCTGCCTCTTTAAAGACTAAATCAATGCTAATAGTTGTTAATACATTTGTCCTATCACAGCACTGTTTTACTGCTTAACAAAACCTGACAAAGATAGTCGACAGTTATGTACAGAGTTGTCTTACAGTACGTTTTTGCCTCCGTGTTAGTCTCTGGACTCACAGCCAGGTCTGCAGAGTTGGGTGGATGTGATCGAGAGAGACCTGGACCGACAGTTTCCTTTCCATGAGATGTTTCTCTCAAAGGATGGACATGGGTAACCAAGGCTTCTTCTAATTGTTTCCATTGACAAGCTGCTAGCTATAGAACAGTCAGTTTCTTTAGTCTTCAGTTGGCCTTTGCTGGTACCACTACATCTTCTCATCATTGTGTCTTTGCTTTATGATGCAGAATCAAAAGAATTTGCTCAAGTAGATGCTTTTAATTCATCTTTCTAATCAAACATAATTCTTCATTGAAAGATCATCACGAGATTAAAACGTCAGGGTTGCATGACTAATAATAATTGTGGTGTGTTTGCATGTGCAGGCAGCGTGGTTTGTTCCGGGTGTTGAAAGCGTACACTCAGTACCAACCAGAGGAGGGTTACTGTCAGGCACAGGGCCCGGTGGCTGCGGTGCTGCTGATGAACATGCCTGCTGAGGTAGTTACCAATGACATCGTTTGTTCTTCTGTCCAATAAAGTGGCTGCAAATCAATCTAAAAAATATTACAGTAATCTAGGTTGGAGTGGAGAAAACAATCTGTCGTCATCTTGATCTTTTACATAGGTTTTTATTAGTTCTTATATATGTTTTTATATTCTTCAGGTCAATAGGCTACTATTTATCTTACTATTTATTTGATTATTAGTACTGTTTTTACTAGGGCTGAGACCTGAGTACTGTATTTCATTCCTCATGGTCCATGCTGTGAATGACAATATTGTATTATTATTGTATTATTATTTTCATCTGTCTGCTTAAATACAGTTTTTTGCAATCTGTTTTATTGCATGTGCACTGTTTCAGAGGCATAATTACTTTGGCAGTATTATAAGCCAGACTATATATATATATTGATAAATGTACTGAGCCATCATGGCACCTAATGTTCACCTTGTGTAACCCTGGCAGGAAGCCTTCTGGTGTCTGGTTCAGATTAGTGAGCAGTACCTGCCTGGATATTACAGCCCTCTGCTGGTAAGCACATGCACATTCCTACAGATGTAGCCGACACTATCCTGTCTCAGTAAATTGAAATTTAAGGCAGATTTTTCTTAACTTGAACTGAACCCAGTTAATTAACACCCAGAGATTCACAGAGGCGATGATAAATCACATGAATGACACTGTATGCAGAATGGCTGTCTGTCTGAGTCTGCAGTGGTGTGTTGTGCAGGAGGGAGTCCTGTTTGATGCTGCCATGCTGACCTGGGTTTTGAAAAAGACGTGTCCAGCTGCAAACAAACATCTGCAGCATCACGGAGTGGAGCCCCTCATGTTTGCCACCGACTGGCTGATGTGTCTGTTCACGCGTCACCTGCCGTTCAACACACTTCTCCGGGTCTGGGACCTCTTCTTCTGCTATGGTAGGACTTTTTCTTTGTATTCCAGAAACTTTTTTTCTCAAGCTGAAGATAGAAGAAAAAAATAATATGTACCGTATAACTGTGTTGGAGAGGAGGACTAAAGAAATTCCTATGACCTGATCAAAATGAGATCATGTTGCTTATTTGCTTCACACGTCATATTCACATCTTATGTTTTACAATTCACACCTTTGAAAAGATGAATAAATGAACAGCTTGCCATTTACAGAGCAATTTGCAAGATAAAAATAGGTTTGATGTTGTATTTACAGTACACACTATATGACATGTTCAACTGCTTTTATTCTGGTGTCCTTTAGTTCTGTTTAAGAAAGCACAGCGCACATATTGACATTTTAAACTACAATGTGCATTCAACTTTTTTTGGCAACAGTAAGGTCCTCTCCTGTTAGCAAGACAGTCAGTGTCTCTGTGCACAAAGCCATGTCAATAACAAAATTGTTTTCAGAGTTTGATGTGAACGAATGTGACCTGAACTCCACCACCCCACCTGGATCCAGAAGTTTTGTCTACTTATAAACTTTGTACTTTTTGCCGTGTAGTGCACAGTATGTTCAGGCTGACATAGCACTACCTTTTCTACATTGAGGCATCTTCAACAGCTCCTTCCCCTTTGCTTCTTCCTCCACCCTAAACCCTCCTCTCTCTGCTGTTCCAGGGGTGCGGGTGCTGCTCCAGGTGGCGGTGGTGCTGGTGCGTCGGGTGCTGGGTCGGGCCGAGCAGAGGAAGCTGTGTCAGGGGCAGATGGAGACACTGGAGAAGCTGAGGGGCGTCAGGGAGGAGGTCCAAGAGGAAGATGACACCTTCATAGCAGAGGTAAGACTGACAAATATGACTGGCGTTGAGGGAGGTATGTAGTCCAAAAAGGTACAAAAATGTTGTACGATAGTATGTCGTCAATATTGTCTTAAAATCATTAAAGTATAGTATGTCATCAAAACTGTCTTCAAAACGTCATAGTATGGTATGTAGTCCGAAAAGGCACAAAGATGTTTGTACGAGGGATGATTGATAAGTTTTGAGCTTGACCAGGAAAACAAGACTTGTTAATCAAAATGTTTAGTACTCTGAGAGAGCAACATGTCACAATTTAACTCAAACGAGTTAAATTTGGACTCATTGTGTGCATTAATGCATGTACAATACCTGAGTCAAGTAGGGTAGGGTAGGTCATTCAAGCAAAATGAACCGAGTCGGCTGTCCATCGTTTCACTGTGGCATAAGATGGAGCATCATTTCCTAATGTGTTAATGTTAACCATGTCTTCATGGATTTCCTTGGGAGACATGCCCTTTCGGGACAGGTACTGTATCACAGCACGGTCACCAACTTGGTATATTTTGCTTGAATGACCTACCCTACCCTACTTGACTCAGGTATTGTACATGCGTTAATGCACACAATAAGTCTAAATTGAACTCAAACTATTGTGACATGTTGCTCTCTCAGAGCACTAAACATTTTGATTAACAAGTCTTGTTTTCTTGGTCAGGCTCAAAACTTATCAATCACCCCTCATACTTTAGTGTGTCGTCAAAAATGGAACATAAAACGAAACGAGGCAGCCACTGTGCCAACCTGATTTACTCACCACCAGTGGGTTCAAGACTAACGGCTCTCAGGTCTGCTGCTACTGAGAGAGTAAATTAAAGTATCTAAACATGAGCACATCTAGCATGAAAAGACAAGAACTCAAAAGTAAAACGTTGGTTGCCAAAAATAAAGCTGGGATTTAAAGAACCTCTCTGTCAAAACTTGAATAAATGAGTGAAGAAATAATAAATGTAGCTGCCTCTCTACAGACTGGACAAATTTCAGGTTCACTCTTTGCTTTGGATGGAAGCAGTACAGCAAATCAATTATTCTCCATCATCATTTTTACACTATAATGGAACATTTCAGTCTTGATGGGAGTGGGCTCTTGTAGGATGAGAGCACACAAGGGGTCACTAAATAGTTTGATGACAATAAAAATGATGTCGAATCACATTATGACATTTGCACTAACCTTATTCCAGCTCAACTAAACACCTGTGGAGACTTTTGAACAACATGTTCTCTACCATCATCATTAAAACAGTACCTGAACAGATAGAACATTATTAATCCTGAAATATTTCTAAAACCAGAATAAATATATTTTGGAAAACACTTGCAATATCTATGTCAAAATATACTGAAACAGCTAATGGTGGCCCAAGACCTCACTGAGACATTCGTTTTTCCTTTAATTTGTCACCATGAATTTGTAAATTACAGTAAAACAGAAATTTGTTTCTCTTCTCCGTTTCAGGTGTGTTCGGTGCCGCTGTCAGCCAAAGATCTGGAGAAGCGGACGGAGAAGGAGTTAGAAAAGTGGAGGAAAGACAGACCTTCATCTACGTTTGACCCCAGAGGTCGATGCCACGGATACCGGATGGCGTGGATGAGAGCTCGACAGAACGAAGAGGAACAGGACAGGAAAAAGAGAGAAAAGGGAAACCTGTTGGTCCCTCTTGCTCGTTCGGCCTCCACTTTGTCATTGTCTCCTTCGCTACTTCAGAAGAGGTGGAAAAAAGGAGGCAAAGTCAACGCAGACGAATCGGAAGGCGGTAAAAGAGTTGTGAGACATCTTTCAATGGGAGCCAAGGAGGACTGGAAAAGTTGGACTGATTTAGATTTTAAGAAGGTGCAGGGTGTCCAGGAAGAGGAGGACGTAGTTTTAGAGGGACACAAAACACAGAGTGAGTCGGAACTAACAGAACAATCTGAACAGAAGGAACTTCTACTGGAACCTAAAAAGATGGACAAAACCCAAAACATACCAACGGAGCACACAGAAATTGTAATAGTAGTAACAGAAGAGAGTGAAAAAGTGGAAACAAGAGGCACTGAAAAGGAAGACAGCGAATTCAAAGAGACAGAGGAAAGCAGAATGCTTTCAGAACAGAAAGAAGAAACAAATCTGTGTCCAGCCAAAGATCAGACTGTTGAAAATATTCTCCAGCCTACAGAACAAACATCTCAGTGTGAACAGGAGGAAAAGCCAGTTTCAGAGGGACACAAAGCACAGAGTGAATCCAAATCACCAGGACAAACTGAACAGGAGGAACTTTTACAGGAACCTAAAAAGATGGACAAAACCCAAAACATTAAAGAGACAGAGGAAGACAAAATGCTTTCAGAACAGACAGAAGAAACAAATCTGTGTCCAGCCGAAGATCAGACTGTTGAAAATATTCTCCAGCCTACAGAACATACAGAACACTGTGAACAGGAGGAAAAACTGGACACTGTGAGCAAATCACAAGTCCTGGAAGAGAAAAGTCACGAAAGTACGAACCAGGAAATTGAGATTAAAGACACAAATGAAGCCGCAGAAAGTAAACAAACACCTGTTGTGGAGGTCAACCACACTGAGGTACAAAGAGATGCTGAAGCAGATGCAAACATCGAGGTAGAGATGCAAGTAAGTGTAGATTCAAGTGAAGAGCAGATGACACAGGCTGACATAAAACCAGATGAGAGCAAAGAAACTGAAAATATGGAACATACGCAGGTGGACACAGTTACAGATGTGCCAGAGACGAGGACAGAGACGAGCCTAGACTTAGAGACACACAGAGATGCTGAAGATGTTGAACTCCAAGATCCTAAAACCGAGACAGAAACACAACAGGAGCAAGAAGAAGTGATCACAGAGACAGAAGAAGATGCATTTAAAGAAAAATCCCACAGCTCTGAGTCATTAGTAGAAACACAAAAGACAGAAGAGTCCCAAATGATGACGGAAACTGATGTACTGGTACAGGCTCAAGAAAAGGCAGAGGAAAATGAAGCCACGCAGGACGAACCGAAGGCTGAAATAATGCAAATGGAATCAGAACAACACATAGATTCAGATACAGAGACTAAGACAGAAGAAGAAACAGTGATACCGATTCCACCCGAATGCATCCAACAAAAAGAACATTTATCTGCTGAAACAGAGGCTGAAGCTGAAGTTGCAAAAGTCACATTGGAGGAGTCAAATGAAGCAACAGCATCTGAGCCTACGCATGAAGAACAAGAAGCAGTTTTGACTGTATGCTCAGACGCACAGGTCGACATTGACGCATGCATCTGTGATCAAACAAATGCAGAGGAAATGCCCACAAAAACTCCGATGAATGAGATTATAGAGTCTGTATTACCTGCAGAAAAGGAAGAGACTGAAGCATTGAACCCAACCGCTGAGCTTGATGGGAAGAGTTTATTACAAGAAGGCGACTCTGAGACACAAGCAGCCCAACAACCAACAAACCAGGTCTCTGTGGTTCCTGTGGAGGAAGAGAAAAGCACAGAAAATGTCCCAGAAAACACAGCAGGAGAGGACGAGGTTTTCATTTCCACTGAGCCAACAGATGCTTCAATTACTGACAACCACACAGAAGTCCAAGACAAAGATTGTCACTCTGTGAAGGAGCAGCCTGGGCACTTGGTACCAACCTCTGGGCGTCTCAGCAGCCGGTCTTCTGCAGATTTGTGTGTCCGCAAGTCATCCAGCTCACGTGACTCCAGGTTGGCGCGTAGGCTCTCTGAAGATCTGTTCACCAGCCCACAGAAAAGTAGCCAATCACAGGTTGTCCCTAATCAGCCAGAAGAATCAAAATCAAATCCTGGAGCTGCGAACCCAAAGCAAACAGCTCCTGATGTGAAACTTTCTGCAAAGGTAACAGAGGAGCAGCATGCAGATCCCCCGAAACGTTTTGGCCTCTTCCGCAGACTGAGAGGGGAGCAGCACAAAAGCACCACAGCAAAGGGGACGCCAAAAATGCAAGTGCCGAAAATCTTGATTCAAGATTTCAGTGACGGCACAGGGACCGGGAAAACAGTTGAGGAGCCGGTGGAGGAGAAACTGAGCTCCAAGGAGAGGAGGAGGAGGCGGAGGGAGCAAGAAAGAAGGGAGAAAGAGGAGGAGAGGTTGAAAAAGAAGAAAGACAAGGAGAAGGAGCGAGAGAGGAGGAAACCGCAGACGAGGGGGAAAAGTTTTCAAGTGCAAAAAGAGAAAGGTAGCGAAGATGTTGCCCGTCCTGGAAAGACCGGCTCAAAGACTCTTAGACATTCTGCTTCTTACGCCGAATCTTACTTTTGACAATTAAAATCTTGTTTGAATTTCACATCCTGTGTCAATTCCCTTTCCGTTGAGGCACATGTTTCAAACTGGTTGATGTTCAGCGACCCGTCATCCTAAATCTTTGTCATACTTGAACCTTTTGACATGTAAATAATAATAAATGATTATTACATACTTTGAAAAATATGTTTGTTTTATTTGTTGGGACTTTAAGCGCTGCATCTTGATTACAAATCAGACAAACAAACATAAACTAGAAGTGTTTCACATTATCCCAGACTTTCAAGTCCACCATGAATATTATAATCCAGTGATAATTTGGAATGCACCAGTTCTGTACTGATGGCTTCTGCATATTAACCAGGTCCAAGATGTCCATGTCTTCAGTTTCAAGTAATCCAGGTGTCATGGTGTAACAGTGCTCCTGCTGTTAGGTCAGTCTATTTCTCTCCTCTCGCTCATCAGTCCACTGTTACTCTACTTGAGATTCATCCTCACTGTCACTGGCCAACACCTCGTGGCTCATCACTGGCTGAGTGCTCATCTGAGAGGATGGGGGAAGGACCGATCCAAAGAAGAGGGAACAGAACTGTGGGAGGAAAACACACGAGGGAAATACATTAAAAGACAATATTTCGTTTAAATGTTAGACACAAGTAGTCCAGCCATCCGCCTGATTTGGCGGTGACCTGAGACAAAAAACCCTCAAGATAACGGACACTTTGTCTAGTTTGAGCAGTTTGACTTGTCAAGAGCTGCACCAGATATCATAAAAGTGTACAAACATGTTTAACTTCATTCTGACCTCAAAAGGCCGTGCTTGCAGCTGAAAGACGCTGGAAATGAGCCTGAGACAGAGTGTGAGTGTTATTCAGTGAGAGCACAAGTGGAAGCCAGAGGTGGAGAAGGAATGAGACAGCAGACAAACATATAATATCACTTCACTCATGTTTTGAGTATCTCAATCATTTGTTCTGTCACAAAATAAATGAAATAAGTGAAATAGTCTTACAGTTCAGCACACCTATTACGAAATCAATTGCTAAATTCCTGAGCCCACATGGCTCACGGCAACAGTGACGAATGAAAAATATTTGACACTGGGTGCAGTACAAAAATATTTAAGGAAGTTTTGCTGTCTGCAGTAGCCTTAAGGAATCAGTGTACAGCTACAAAGACATGGTGCAGATGTTGGATGGTTAAATAGTAAACTCAGACTGTATGACGTTTTTTAAGTGCTTTTAGGTTGGTTATATACAAGCATTACAAAACGGTTTTATGATTTTGTCCTATTTATGTTTGTGGTATTTATGCCACCTTGTGTATGTCCTTAACACCAACACTTCTTCTGTGAGATGTTCCTACTTTGATAAATAAATGGCAGCATGTTGACATATGCAAGTGAACATGCTTAATCTGGTTATCTGCTTTTTAAAGTCTCTATCGTGTTTCTTATTTAAATAAAGTCCTTTTTCTGTTTGTTTTCCCCCCCCAAGTGGAAGAATATACTTGATTATGTACTATTTGTTTCTGTAAGAAAGAAGTGACATGCCACCTTCGTTCTTGTGCAAACTAAACCATACCTTCTTGTTAGGTGGTCTGTCTGAATCATCTGTTTCATCTTCCTTTGCCTCTTCCTCTTCCTCGCTGCGTGTCCTTGTCCTGTGAGCAGCTACAGCAGACTGTTTTGAATCAGCTAATGAAGGTGTGGGAGGACCTGCAGTCGAGGGACCTGGCGCAATACTGGTATCCATGGCGATTAGATAGCAGTCCATGTCGTCATTCATGAAGTCATCGGGAGGGGGCGGTGGCAGTGTGTGTGCTCTGAGACGTGGAGATAGTTGGGAGTGTAGATGACAGAGAAAGAGGAAACAAATGAGGATGAAAAACATAAAAGATGAATCACTGGCCTCTGTCATTCTAGCTTCACGCTGAGCTGTATTTTCTGACAGTTGCCTGACATTTACAGTCTTTTGCACTGCTCCTCCAAATGCATGATGTGAGGGGTCATCCATGGCTTGTGATTAATAGATTGGGAATTAAATTAAAACATTTATTTATTTAATTAATTAATTGAAACAATTATGTGTATGTGGTGTCTGCAGCTGTCTGTATTTGCAAGGGATTATAATCAAGGCTTAAAAAGATCCTAAACACAACACTTTACAGTTCCCCTGTTATGCTCTAACCCACTAGGTGGCATTGCAGGTTAAATATTGAGGATTTCCTGTCTGATACTGAACTGACAAGCAGGAAATCATTTTGGTCTCTCTCACACAGGCAAGAAAAACATAAAGCATATCAGAGTGTTATCTTTTATCTTTTAATTTCATTCTGTCGTGTTTAGTTTTTACCCTTTACTGTTGTTTTTACGAAGGCTGGGATCTTCAGAAAGCGTGGCCAGCACAAAATTTCCCTCCAGGACGCTGTCTGTTACTGAAAGCACCACAGGGCTGAAAGACACAAACACAAAGTGTACATGTCAATGCACAGCGGTGAAACGAAACGGATGATCAGTTTATTTGTTTGCAGGGGGGAGTATTCTCACCTTCCTGGCTCATCAAAGTATATAGAAATAGGGAGACCGGTGGACTCTGCAAACGCTAACAAACCCTAAAGGAGAGATGACAATAAACAACTTTGCAAACTGCCTTAATGAGAAAAACAAACCAAGCCGTCAGCATACTACTACATAGTTTAGCTGCTTTCACCTCAAACTACTTTTCTCACTCTCTGGTCAATTATCCAGCCCTCTCCCTCCTGACTAATCCGCCCATTCTTTTCTATGTCATCCCTCCCTGCCTTTGACATTTGTCTCACCCGTAACTCCTTCAGACAAAAGGTGATGCTGTTGTGAGTTTTGACGGCAAAATGGTCGAACTCGTCTGAAGCCAGACACAGCTCTGTCAGCATGACCTTGGACTGCTCTGAGAAAGAGGAAAAGTAAAAGGTAATAAAGGGCAAAAGAAGCGTTTAAAAGCAAATTTCCACACTCAAATGTAGCATCCATGTTTAAATAAACTCAAATTATATTCTATTGCTTTTGACTTTCAGCTGCCTCTATTCACTAATGACATTCTAGATCATACACAAGGGCTCCACTGGGTTTATATCTGTCCGCTTTACTTTTTTGCATCATTCACAAAGCCATTATTAAATATGAGAGCAACTATTTTTTTATTTTTGTAATGCACAACTCCTTTAAAAATACAATAACTCATTCAGGCAGTGGAATTAGCAGACATAGTTAAATGAACTCAAGCCATGTGTATTAATATATCTTGTTTTTTCTTCTACTATGAAAAGGTTTTCAGTTTCTCTTTTACTGCTGTATTGACACATCATCTGAAACTTCTGTGTGTTAGTTGTATTAACTGCTGGGTGAAAAATGGGCAGGTTTGTCACCTGCTTCTTCCTCCACATGGTTCCTGACCCACATCCGTTCATCGCTCACTAACACAGTCACTTCTTCCAAAGAAGGAGGGAAGTGAACGACTGTGTCCACCAGCAGCCTGACAACACGGAAAAAAACAAATGTAGAAGTTACAGCTACACTGAAAGACATTTTACTGTATTTGCAAACTTTATTGATTCATTTAATCGACCAAATGTACTCTTAAAATCTCATGATCAGTCTTAAAAGCTAACTAAATTTAAACATCAAGTGTAAGTAGGCAAAGATGGAAAGCAAAAGACAGACTGCCAATACTCTGTTACTTTTACCACGAAGAATGTAGACAGATTTCACAGACCTGGGCTGGGCTCTGAATACGTTGGCACAGCTGTCTTTATCAAACACTGCCTGTAAACTTTCACTGTCCTGGAAAGACAGGTTATGTGTCTTCAGGAGGCCTGCGGAGAAAAATCCCAACACACAAACCCTTAGAGTACACCAGCACATAGAACACAACGTAATGAATGCACAATGAGCTACAATGAGTCATTGTTATTGTGAATGATATTGAAACAATACAATTAGCAAATCACAAAAGCTGCAATTTTATTATATACACTGTGGAGCATGACTGAGCCAGGGTTTACTTTTTTTTATTATTATGACTTCATTTAACTTGATTGAAGTATGTATGAATGAATGACCTACTTACTAAACAAATGTCAGAGACTGTTTGATAATAATAATAATAATAATAATAATCATAATAATAATGCTTTGGTTTTATGTAGCGCTTTTCTGGACACTCAAAGACGCTTTACATTGCATTATTCATTCATTCCATACTTAATGGTGGTAAGCTACGTATGCAGCCACAGCTGCCCTGGGGTAGACTGACAGAAGCCAGGCTGCCAATCTGCAGTGTGCATCACTCTCACACAGCATTCACCCAGGCTTCCTGGTGTTCCCTCACGGTCTCCCATCCAGGTACTGACCAGGCCCTACCTCGCTTAGCTTCCAAGATCTGATGGGATCGGGCATCCACAAGGTGGCCTTGTGGATGCTTACATAAAGATCCTATTATTTTCGTATTAAAATTATTCTTCTTTTCATTATTATTACTTTGTTAATTTAACTTAACACATTCACAACTGTTGTGATAGCTGCTCTATCGCCTATGATATGAAAAAATATCATGAACACATGTTCAGTCATTTTTATTTTTAAGCTGACATCCTTGCATTAGAATACAGAGCAGCTCAAATTTTGATGGTGTCTCTGATAAAGCTAATAACACACCATTTCATCAGCACCTTTTAGAAAAACAAAGTTCTAAAGTGTTTTTGCATAGCCTCATAGCATAATTGCCTAAGTCATATTTTAAGGATTTCAGAAATGCCATCTTTGTTTAGGGCCAAACATGCCTCAGTCAAAGAGGTGACTTTGGCAGATAGTGATTTTGGAATGTAACAAGCATTCTGACAGGCTGAGGACAAAGGCAATAATGCACGGTCAATCATCAGTGTTAGGAGAGTAGAGTTAGGAAGATATCACAATTTGGCCAAAATATAACTTAGGCAATTATGCTATGAGGCTAACAATATGGTAATGATGCATCATACATCTATTACACAGTGAATATTAAACTGAAGCTTTAAAATCTATATTACAAATCACAATTACATATTTTCCCAAATCAATCACCCCAAGGGAAAGATCTGAAAAGGAAATAAAACACTAATACCGTGTTTGCAGTGCAGGGTGAAAGTGAGACGGTCCTTCTGTTCATCCAGCTCGATGTGACACTTTTCCACTGTCTTCTCCAGGGTTGCCAGAGATCTGAACACAGCCTGCACACTCTGACACACAGAGAAATATAAGAAAGGGACAAAATAAATATAAAGTATTACAAGGACCTTAACTATGATAATATGCACTGCAATAAGACATTCTAGACATGCATACGGCTCATTTTGATTCTTAAAACTAAAGGTTTCTACTTTCAAAACAAATTTTCACGTGCAAATTCAACTTCTGGATCACACATGTTCTGCTTTGTGAAATTACTACCATTATATAACTGTTAAAACAAGGAAGCTCATTGGTTTTGCACACAGATAATCACAACCGCCTGATTGCAACATGACATGAGGGATAGCATTTCAAGTTAAGCACAGAAAGGAGACTCTAGAGTTCATTAATTTAACTGTCTCTGCTCTGAACCCTATAAACAGGATCAGTGATTCAAGAACATAGGTAGTCGAACCAGCAGGTACAATCTGTAGTTGCAGGGTTTTTTTTGGAGAGAAATGTAAATTATGCTTAGTTTAAAAGTATATATGCACATATTTGTTTTTAAGAAGAACAAACAGTTGCTTTGAGGCTGCTGTTTAGTATATTTACTGTCACAATATCCAGTAACCTATCAGCTACACTATACCAGTGACATGGGACGGGCTTCCAATGAACTTAAATCGGCTTGCCACAGCCCACACTGTTAACTAGCTGTTAGGGAGGAGACGAAGAGAGATTTAGATTTAAAGTTATACAACTCTGCAGAAACTTTTTGGAAATTACAGTTCTAGTTTGTTGTCATTCTCATGTCTGTATGGTAAATATGAACAAAGCTTGCTCTCTTCTCCCTGTTTCCAGTCTTTATGCCAATTTAAGCTCACTGGCTTGGTAACTGTCAACAAACTAGTGAGCATGGGAGGGTAAAGTCAAAATTGGCAACAAGAAGTAATTGATAAACAGGTGAAAGATTCTGCACTGCCTTTTTTAGTGGTACAAGGAACGCAAACCTATAGGCAAAACTAAGAATTAACCAAGTAATAACAGATTCACTGCATCTTGTGTGATGACTGTCGTAACATCAAGCACTGATGAAGGAGTCCTCGGGGACTTCTGACAGGGCTTTGGGGTAGTAAGTCAGCAGAAGAAGCTTGAGAACCTCTGAAATAGATGATCACAGCACATGTAAATGAAGAACTATCTCCTTCTCACACACCTTTATTGCCATCTTGCAGCGGAAGGTGTGTCCATTGGGAATGGAGTACCTGCAAAAGAAACAGGAGTGGGAGCTGCCTTTAAAACACCAAGAAATGACACACTAAAAGGGGATGTTCACTGACCCACTCTCTCTCTCTCTAACACAAACACACATCACAGTTCCTTTGATACACTCGCACAGTCTGCACCTGCTGAAGAAGAGTGGTGCGAACAGGAAACAAGCATATGCCGACCGAGAGGAGTTGACAGACCGCAGGGCCAGCTACAAGAGAGAGAGAAAAACTAAGATCAGCACCATTCATTCACGCAAAGTGTGCACCAACAGGAAGCAACAAGACTGAATGCATGTCAGGAGGAAGTGTTGGTAGATATGACGGTATCAGAGCAGCTCACCCCATCTTCCTGAGGCTCCACATACAGCTCATCACCGATCCTGGACAGAGAATGGACCGCTTTGGCCAACACTGGACGGTACACACACACACATACACAACACAGTTACTAGCAGCAGCTAATAAATGTAACACATTTTAGCTAAAGGCATGGTAGAACACGCAGGAAATGTTTGCTACCTTTCACGTTTCCTCCCGTCACGACACAGTGCATCTCTGAAAACTACTTTTCCGTTAAGTTAGCAAACTATGCTAAAAGTTAGCCAAAACTAACGGCTACACGCCACCAATGGGTGAACCAGTGGTATTTTAATAGTTAGCACACTGAGCATATACCTTCCTGTCGAAAACATACTCCGTTTTTTTGTAGTTGTATTTTAAGTTTTGTTTTCGCTAAGCAGTGTGTCTTTCACGTATCTGAGCGTTGTTTACGCCGCCATTACCTGCTTCCGCAATGTGGGCCAATCAGAGAGGAGGAAACTGAAAGGGATGTGGGTTTGACTAGGCGCATGCGTACTCAGCTTCTACATGACATTTTTCTGCCAACAACTTTTACAGTTGCGTGTTTATCAATAAAATGTAGTGTTACATACTCACAGCCCACTCCGTTATCAATATATAAGAATAGAATGTTAGAAAATACGTAACAATGGGCATTTGATGGGAGAAGGAATTTGTTGTTAATGATTATATAAAGGTATTAATGTGAATTATGGTATGTCAGTGATTATTATGTTAATGACTGTACTGAAGTACTTTATGAAAGTGCATCTACTCAAGCGTAAGTGTAGATTTCAGGAAGGACGCAGGACAAACATCACCCTCAATTTTTAGAACATGTGCATTTATGTCCACCCCACCCTCCTATAATGTTGGAACATCACATATAAGTAAAGCTATGATGGAAACCAAAAGACAGACTCTTTTAAGACTGTTATTTTTACACTAAGGAATACAGAAAGATTTTGCAGACCTGGGCGAGGCTCTGAATATGTGCAGGCACATACATTTATTCTCCACTTCCTCCACAATAAAAACATTAAAGAACACAAAGGCTTTTATTTTGGGGAAAAAATGGTATTACGTACCATATATGATTCAAGCATGCAAAAATTCTGAAGCAAACAAAGAAGGTACAAATTGGTGTATAAACATTAATCAGAATGGAAGCAATTATGTGTTTGACACTCAAAGTTTCTTGAAAGAGGACCCTAAGACCCCTCAACGTTAAAACAAAACCTACGCCCATGTACTCAAGTAATGTAGTGTGCTTAACCTTTACTATGCAACGCTTGCCAACATATTTCTTGGGATGTGAAGCATGTTTAACTGCACAGAATGTTCTCACTTTTACCTTGCAGAGTGTTTCTTCAGACCTTATTTTCTTGATCATTTCCAAATAGCAGAGACTAACCTCTGCAAGAACCCTAATCTGTGGATAATTATTTACACAGTCCCAGTAAAAGCTTTGTTAAGGAGGTGTTTTCAGATTTCACAATCTCAGTTTGTCACCTAACTTAATACTGTTGTCATCCTATATCACCAGATACCGATGGTTTTGCAGAGCATTTTATGCACACCCAAAAAACTATAGCAGCATGTTTTTCCATTTTTGTTCTACAGCTACCTCAGATCCCTGCAGCATGGTCCAAAATTGGATAGACAGAAGATTGAAACAATAACAAAGCTTAACTTTAGCTGGAACAGCCAACAGAACAGAGCCTCACAGGTAGTCTGACAAGACTCAAAATGAGATTATTGTAGTAAGTCTGCCACAAGAAATATAACATCTGCATCAAAACATTACCAACTCCAAAATCAGAGAGTCTGATCCCAAAACCTACTCGCCTAATTTCAGCTATTAAACCATTATTATTATTATTATTATTGTTAATATGAACGAGATGTTCCTTGTGGTAATTCATTTTTGATTTTTTTACACTGCCATACTTTATTTTTACAAAAAAAAAAACAAAGGTCTGTTAACATTTTACTTGAACAATAATGACAATTCAGTTCACAGAGTTAATATATAAAGGGTTGTTCCAAAGATTATTGCAGACATTTTTTTATTTCTTTCATTCTGGTGACACATAAATAGCAGCTGGTCTCAAAAAACGCCCTGTAATTACTAGTTAAGGGCACAGTGGGAAGAAGGAGGGTGAGCATGTGCACATGTGTGCTCGACGGAGCCAAGTAGAGAAATAGGAAGGAAGGGAGGGCAAACAGAAAGATGGGCAGACACACAGAGAGAGAGGGAGAGTCGCTGTCAATGCACAATTATCTCACCTCACTGGTCTTTCTTGTTGGTCTGCTACAGTGCGTAAGATCTGAGGAACGCTGCCGTGCACCGTCTCTCCTCCCAACACCGGTGATATAAATGGTTGCTGGAGAAGAGGAGTGACTAACCTTTGTGTACCGAAACATTTGGTGAAAGAGAAGGGGAGTTTTAAAAGGACACCAGAAGACGAAAGTCAGCAACTGTATTATGTTGGACTGCAAAACAACAGAAAAGGAGAAAGATTTCTGCTGCAATTTTTGAGGATCATAAAGGTGTGGTGGCAGCATGACAGCGAAACATCCATGAGAGAAAGTAGCCTAACATGGAGAGAATTTCTATCATAGAAAGTTAAACTTGAAGAGGTGGATCTGCTTTTATATTTGCAATGACAAACTTTTGGAATGATGGAAAAAGATTGGAATATTCAAACACAGGACAGCCGTCATCGCAGGAGTCTTCTTAACAAAACTTGGACAAAGTCCTGACATGATTTACACGCAGGTAATTTCTTCTGTCATGTTCTTCAGCCCCTTTTTAGAGCAACTCATCACATCACTGTGTGGAAACCGTCCCTGTTTAGCCGAATATTCTGTAGTCTTCGCAACTGTTTTTGTTACTTCTGGATTTGGAACATTGCAGTTTTGTTCCTAGATGTCTCAGCCACATAATTCAACAGACACTCAGGCCTTGGTGCAGTCTATGCTGCAGAGACTGAAGCTGCAGCCGGGCAGAGAGAGCCAGTCGTACCTGCACTCACCTGCACCCGTCACAGCTGCTTCCACACGGGGGCAAAATGGTGAAAGTGGAGCATCCAACCTCCAGAAAGTGAGCAATGACTTCACATTTGGTACTAATGGTATCCCCTCAAAGGAGTTGGGAATCTCTGCTGCGGACAGTAAGTTTGGCCTCAAAGGTGGTAAAGTACAGCAACCTGATCGTGGCAGTGAAGTGGACAGGGGTCTAATTTCCTCCCCCTCCCAGAAAGACAACACTGATGGTGAGAACAGGGTGGGACAGGCCACTCAGCCTGGGATCACCCCAACAGGAACAGGGCAGCTGTTTCCTACTAAATCACTTAAGGATGCTGATATCACTTCCTTTGAGAGGACTGATGGGGAGAGAGTGAGTTTTGGCAGTTCAGCAATGACAGTTCACACCCCTCCTAATACAAATACTGTCTCGAGCACAGTGCAGAATCAGAATCAGGACCAGGGCTTTACACCCAAAGTCTACACCTGGGCCTTGAAAAGCACAGACACAGGAGGTCAAGGGAATCAAGTGGTGCATATGGGAAATGGAGGACTTGCAGGTTTAAATCAAGATGCACAGGTTGTCTTAAGTAGCCAAAACACAACAAACAGCAGTTCAAGGAGAAAACAGCAATCGTCTGAGAATAAAACGAGAAGATGGACACAGAAGATTAAGGAGAGATGGAGGGACAGACCTGGGAGTTTTGGCAAAAAGGAGAAGGAAGATGGAGGTACAGCAGAGCAGAAGAATGAGCAAAGCACTAAAGTAAGTAATGACTTTTGATTATACTTATTTTCTCTAAAATATTAACGCCTTGAAGTAAACCTGCAACTTGTTTATCCCACAGATTTCACCCCCAAACCAGACATCAACAGCAGGAAATTTCACTGACGTATCAAATAAGGATGGAGAAAGGAGCCTCTCTTCACTGGACAGCAGCAGTCCCAGTAAAACACACACAGAGGACAGCACTGATGCACATGTCAGGTAATCAACCAACAAGTTTATTTCCAAACCAATACTGCAGTCAGCATGGCAAAGACAAAAAGTTCTCACAGTTAGGTTTCAGATCCCTAAAACAACATTGCTCGTCGATATGTGAGGTATTTGAAATGCTTCCAAGTTTAAGTGTGAAATTAGTTTTGGGCTGACATTTTTTAGCTCTGATGAGCGTCTCTGGCCTGATGTGTCAAACACACCCCAGTCAGTGACAGTGTCTGTCAGTAGGCATTTGTACTCACATTTTCAATCTGCAATATGTACCGTCAGATTTTTATTACATGCCAAACAAGGAAAAGGCATCAAACACATACAGGTGCATATACACAAATACTTTGTGAGAATAACGTGTTAAGAACGCTTGGATAATTTGGGGGTTAACTGACTTTTTCTTACAGTCAAGAAAGCATAATAAAAAACCAAAACCAACAATGTATCACTCCACTGTACCTGAGACTTCCAAGTCTGCCTGACGCTCTCACCCCAAAGTCCATGTGTTCCTTATGAAGACATAAATATTAAAAAATTTAAGTCACACATATATATTTTTATTTTCAAAGTTACTATCAGGGATGATATTACACAATGATTTTGGTATGTCATCTGCAAAGGTTGATAAAGGCTTTAAAATGAAATATTCAAATCCGCCCAAAATGAATATTGACAGGCTAATAATGCATATCAGGATAAAAGTTTTATTTGAAAATGTTACATGAAATTAAATATGGCTGCTGAAGTAGTTAACTCCTTTTGCAAAGTGAATGTGTACTTTTGATAAACATTTTATTTTATGCTTGCACCTGTCAGTGGGCCATCACAATACAAGTAGACATGATAAAATGTTACTACAGGAGAGAATTGATGCTGTCTGCAATTAAGTGTAAAAATATGTGTGAATATCAGAATTAGCATCAACAATTTAGATATCTGCAAAAAAAATATATATATTGTGCATTTTTAGGCACCATAATTTCCTAAAAGAGCTGGGCACTTTAGCACCAGGATTAAGGTGTAAGGTTGATCTTTAATATATTTATTGTCAGTAACTGACACAGCGAAACCAACCAACAACAATCCTGTCATACCTCAACACTATGTGCTGGGAGTGAGAGAGCACAAAAACTAGTTATAAAGACAGTACAGAATTTGAAATAGCCAAAAGTAAACAGAAAACAGTTGGAACATATGCAAATCTGAGCAGTGACAAGAAAAACAAACACTGACACTGACAATTCCAGGATTACTGTGTGCCGAGTAAAAGATACTGACATTTGAAACGTGATGGGTGTTGCCTATGAGGCGGTACTTGTGAGTATTTATGGCCCCAGGTTGGTGTATGTGGGATTAAGTCAAACTACAGTGTTCATGTTTATCATGATGAAGGATCATGTTCATTTGTGTACAGTGTAGCTTATTTATGTGTTTGTAATGTTTTTTGGACAACTATAGAGCTCTAAGGCAGAGAAGAAGAAGCTATTTCAGGTTTAGATGATACTAGTTAGTGGGATCAGTACAACAGTGGTTTAAGTGATCTCAAATGGTTTGTTTACAATAAGAAAAATCTACAGTTTCATCACACTCAACCTCATTGGTGGAAGTCTGAAATTTGTGATTTTGGGTGCCATAAATCCAGCCTAATTCCTGATTTTGTTGCTAAGCTGATCACATAATGACTTCTTGATTTAACAAAATGTTTTCTCCTGTCTCAGATCTACAAGTGACTTTGACTTTGGCCTCGGGTCATTCAGCCTGTTGGAGGAGATTGTCAAGGGTCAAGAGTGGGCTAAGTTCCTAAACCCCAACCTCTCAGCCGCCTCTGCAAATCACACACCATCAGAACAGCTGCTGAGCCAACCCAAAATCCAACCAAATCCTTACGAAAGCAACCAATCGCTGGGTTTTTTGAACCAGTTCAGAGGTGGGAGCAACCGGTGGAGCTTCAGGAGTACAGAGTCGTCTCCAGCGTCAGTCTTTAGCATGACACAAACATCACCTGATGCTTTCTCACCTGTCAGCATGGACGTTTTAGAAGGACAGCAACATGTTCACAGAAAGGCTGATCAATCAGAACCGATGGAGGATGGTCATAACCAATCAGGACTGCAGCAACCTAGACCTCCATCATTTACAGAGGTGAGACATTCACTTTAACCATCTCACATTCTTCTACTTGATATTTAACCTCATGATTATCCTGTTATATGTTTCCATTTGCAGCCAGCAGATAATCTGCACAATTCAGCCTTGAAGAGCAGAGTTTCCTCCAACAGGAAGAGACAGCATCAGTCAGCTGAGAGGAGCAATGACAGACTTCAGACTGAGAAAATAAGAGATGGAGAAGTGGCAGATAGAGGCCAGTACAGCTCAATACTCTGCTAAATCGCAATTATTGTGTATTGTGTTTCTGTTTTTCATTTAGTGCTGCTGCAAAACCAACATTTCCTCTTTCTGAATCAAACATTTTCGTATTTTATTCCATCTTAATCAGATATTTCATCCATTTGAGTTGAACCAGGCTGTAAGTTGCAAACTCATTTGTCTGTTTTGTCTTTTATTTTTACAGAAGGGTCCATTTCTTCACTGAGCCCAACCAGCAGCCACGCGATGGATGGAGCAGGAGAGTCACAACATAATAACATCATACCTTTATACAGCCTAAACTCTCCGTCCTTTCCTAAACCTTTTGCTCCTGCACCCCGGGGTGTCCTCAAACACTCCATATCCCAGGATTCAGAGTCTTCCATGGAAACTGTGACCAAAAGGGTAAGATGTAGTGTGTCACAGCGCCTCCCTGTGGTATGAAAAGTAAAAATGTCATCTGTCAGATTCTAATGCTAGACATGGCTTGAGAATATTCTTACAAGATAAAAGCCTAATTAAAACATTGTGTGGACCAAGGTGGAAAAGCTCCAAAATCACCTTAGAAAACAATAAATAACTTTTGAATTTTATAACCAATGTAATCAATAACAAAACAGAGAAAGTCACAGTTGATTGCCTTTTTATTGCACATGTATTGTACAAAAACAGTGTGTTGATTGTATGGAACTAAGATGGAATAAAGAAGAAGATTATTATGGCAAATATATATATATATATATATATACATATATATATATATATATGTTTGGAGAAGGATTAGGAGATTATTGAGAAATTGCAAACCTGTAAAATGAAGACTAAGTAATAATTCTTACTCTTAACACTTCAGAATGATAAAAGCCAATATGACATTTGATCAAATCCTCCCTTCTTTGTCATTGTCTTTTCCTCTTTCCTCTCTGTTTCCATTCATCCTTATCTGGATCAGAGACGAGTTGAAGAGAATCGCCGGGTTCACTTTTTAGAGGAGGTGGTGACCATCGAGCCTCCGGACCTGGACCTGGATGCTACAGACTCGGAGGAGGATTCGGGAGCAGAGGAAGACTCTGTGACGGAGCAGGAGTGTGACGTGGGGCCAGCAGCGATGGAGGAGGTGGCTCCAGCCCGTCGGCCGGCTCTCCCTGCCTGGATCCGAGCTCTGAAGAGGAGGAACACGGGGAGGAAGCACAGATAGTGACTGTAAATCTATAACGAGGAGCATCATAGACTTATTTATCCTCAAAATAAGTGAGATAGTTCGTCTCAGAAGTAGATTCCTCTGACAGTATTTTAAAAAGTGACATCACACGACATCATTGCCTCACCTTTTTGGGATTTTTTTTTTAAATTTCTCCTCTAAAAGATATATTTTTTAGTCTTAAATGACAACTGATACAAAGCTAAGATAAGCATTTTCTGCACAGAGCAAGCTTACTAAACAGATTTCTTTAATGTGTCTTATTGCTCCTCAAACATTGTTGAGCAGCAATTATTTAAGGAGGAAAGGATCAAACATGTGAGACTTTACCAGCTGCAACAGAGGTTCAAACCAAGCTCTGTTATGTTTAAGCATCAGCTGTCATTTTAATTTAACTTTTTTTTGTCCATACTCTCCTCTCTGTCTGTAGACTGGATTATATGCTGCTGTGATACAACAGCTCCATGTGCTGCAAGAGATTTGGTTGCTGGAGTAAATATTCTTCTACCATCTCTTCCAGCCTTTATCGGAGGTATTGTGCATCCTCCCTCCTTGAGTTTCACGCTGGACAGCAGCAGACTACTAACTGGTTTGCTGTCTGTGTCACAGACTCACTCCCCCATATCCTGTCTCTTGTTAATGGCTCCCTGTCCGGCCATCATGAAAATTAACCCCAGAGGAGGAAAGACATGTGAGTTGGCGCTGAAGTAGTGGTCGAAGACAATCAGCAGTTTCTCCTCAGCCATTTGCTCGCTGGGGTCAGAGAGAAGCGTCTGAGTGCCGAGTTTCTTCATCCAAAGTATTGTTTTTTTTAACTGTCATCATCATTAATGCTCCCATCAGTCATCACTTACAGAAAGAAATATTATCGGCCTCTGTGAAGTTTTTACTGTCGCTTCAGTTATGTTCTCTTCAGTTATGTGACCGAGGATGTACAAGGTTAAGACAAGTACCAAAGGAATAGGTCACCAATTTTGGAAATATGCTTGTTTATCTTCTGCCACTGAGTTGGATGAGAAGACTGATGCCATTCTGCTTGTTTAATTCAGGGTCTCGTCTAGCCAAGAAATAGTCATGTCATTTTTGCATCTCCGTTTTCGTATGGAAGTAAGTATTCTGACTCACCGGATGTAATTTGCAGGTTTAAGCCTCCCATAGCGGCTTTTCCCTCCCCTTCTGCTATCTATGTGCTACGTTTTTAAAACAAATCCCCTTCACAATGGGACACAATAACAACCATCTCTGGGGCAGCAACCTACATGCTAAAAAGTTTTGCCAAAGATTTGGATGGTTCAATAAAGCAGCCCTGCTAGTTTTCTTTGTCTGTTTTTTTCAGTGAATTGGCAGTGCTCACCTCCCTGCATGCAAATGTCTCCTATGTCCAGATTTTGACTGTTCTTTGCTCCACCCAAGACATATTGTGATGTGATAGAAGAAATACAAACACAGCAGAGCCTTATTTTACCCTATAACAGAATGATGATGAGGTGCAGTCAGACCATTCTACACTTCGCTGTGTCAATGCTACAGAATGGTCTGGCTCTGAAAGACTAGGATTAAAGTAATGAGATACAATATGTGTAATTAGTGCACTTTGAATGTGCTAGTAGGTACATTTTGTTACCTCTGGACTAACCCTGGCTAGCTGTTTCCCCCTTCTCCCAGTCTTTGTGCTAAGCTAAGCCCACCAGCAGTTAGCTTTGTATTTACTGTCTTTATGAAAGTTAGCATCCTACTATCTTATTATCCTTGAGATGGATGCTGAGAAAACTGATTAACACCTATATTTTGTCTACATCTATCCCAGTCACATTAATTAATTCTCATAAATAGGGATCATTTGACATTATCTGCTAATTCTTTCACAGTTTCAAAAGTGTGGGTCCATGCATTTGGAGAAACTTTTTTTTTTTCAGATGAGCTGCAGCTTTGCTCCAGAGAGTGACCGAGGGCATCATTCAGAGAGACAGAGTACTTAATAGCACTTTGTATCATATTCTGTCATTTCGATTACATGCATTATATTCATTTGTGTTATTAAATTAGTACATGGAACTTTGTGGCTAACTGCTGTCAATACCTCTGGGGCCTCCCTTCATGGATATCCTCTCTCATAAATCACTGTCAGACCCACTAAGAGGCTCTTTAGCTCGTCTATTAGTGCCCTGGTCAGTTTAGTGAAATGAGGGGGGGCGTAGAGAGTGAGAGAGAGGATATGGAAATCTGCAGTATGAGTGTGAGGGGGAGAAAGAGAAAGACAGTGACGTGCATAAATGTCTGAAATGAAAATCCAGGAGTAAAGCAGAGACGTAAACAGAGAAAATGAGAGTCATAATGCCTTTTTGGGTTGTCCGTTCTAAAAACAGGAATTACATTAGTCCATTAGTCTGTACAGTAACCTCTCCTACTGAGCAACATCACCCAGAAGTATACTAATAATGGCCCATTTGTAAACCTCAAGCCACACACACATTTAGCCCACTGCTGCCCTTTCTGAGAACACACACACACACACACACCAGTATTAACTGTGCCTGTACACCATTAAGAGACATCAGCACTTTTATTCGTCAAGAAAAGTCAGATTGTGATCCTGTGAACACGACATGACAAAGAGAAATACTCCAAACTCCAAAAAGGGGAAGGGGGGTTTATTCAGCTTTAATATTTTGTAGCTGACAAACAGGAGGTTACAGATTATTGTATTCAAGCTGCTGTAACATGTCTTCTAAAATGAAACTGCTTACAATAAAACTGCATTTGTTTTTTATTACTGTATGTTTCCCTCTGAGATTAATAATGTTTTAACTACATTTTATTGAAATAGTTAAGAGCTGGCAATCTTCTTCAAGGGGGACTTTGCTCGAGTGTTTGTAACCAAAATGCTCCAGTTTTTTTTTGTTATAAGCTACAACAAGGCTTTTTTTCCCGATACCCGCTTGTAGTTTTGAAATTGCAAAGATAGCAGCAGGGTTGTCCTTTTTTACCCACTTCTATAAACTTACCAAGTTAAAACTGACTACAGGATCCAATCGTAAAAGACTTAATGATCTCTTGCAAGGCAATAGGGGAGCGAGGAAGACAAACAAATGTCCATTTCTATATGTTGTTGTTGTCGTCGGTCAGATAGGTTGATCACAGATGGAGAGAGAAATGGCTCCAGAGTCAGAGCTCTTGATACCTGCTTTCAGTGACAGCTGACTGCCTGGACTCTGAGCAAGAAACTCTTCTATCTGCCTCTCTGACACCTGTATGAAGAAAATAACAAGCAAATTATGAGATACAGTTCAGGATTCAAGTCATTTTGCTGTCAGTGTCTTATAGAAAAAACACATTACCTCCTCAAACTTCTTGGCTTTGTACTGGTCTGCACCTTTCAAGAAGTTCAGCAAGATAACGTCACAGAGAACCGTACCCTGCCAACACAGATAGATAAAAATGAATGACAGCTGACGGCAACAAGAAAAACACATTTTTAGCCTGATTCAAATTCATACCAGTCCGACTGAGGTGAAGGCAGCGACCAAGTTGATCAGGGTTGGGACCATGTCAAACTTTCCTGCCTGGAAGAGCAGAGAGAGCATGAGAGAGAAAATGGAGTCAATTTAAGTCCCAATCGGACACCAAAGTGCTCTCCAGAATATTTACTAAAAATGAAACAGTAATTATATGTCACATTTTAAAAGAGTATTGCTTGGTTCGAAAGTGCCTTTAAGGATGACGATTTCAATACTGATCATTAACAGTCATAATGGAGATTTTAAAGTAATAGTTTTACAGTTTGGAAAATGTGCTTATTTGCAGGCAATTTTTAAAGTTAAAAAATCCACCAACCAGCCCCTAACAATAACATCAACATTGTTTTTAAAGTTAAAATTAACATATTATCTTTGTTTATATAATTCTTACATATACGTAAATCAATAAATTACAAATTGTGGTTTTACAGGGGATTATCTGTGTTACTGTTTGCCCCTATTTCATGTCCTTTGTCAAGGTAAGATATTAAGATATTAGTGTAAAAACATGAAAGTGGCATCAGTGTTGAAGTAGATTTAAGTATTTTCCCAAAATATCACCCTATTCCATTAAAGTATTCCACACTATGCAGGATTTCAGTGGCTAATAACAAAGATCCCTCTTGCTCCCGTTTCAATTAGTTTATAGGATTAACTTGGCTGCCACTCTTTCACACAACTCACATTGCCAGTGACCATCACATCAAAGCGGATTGCATATGCCTTGTGAAGAGTCCGAAATTCCGTCCCGTTGTCTGTCTTGAAATATTTGGCAAATCTGTATTTATAGAGAAGAAAAAAATGATGAAAGAACGAAAAACTTGTTTTTTTTTTAAACTGGAGGAAAACTCTGCTTCACTACCTGAAGTTGTATCCTTTGGAGACAGCATTCTTGGCAAACGGAGCGTCCAGCCGCGTGAAAGAGTACTGGGGTACACACTTTTCAATGCTCTGGTCCAGGTTACACCTCCACTGAATGTTTATTCCTATTTCTCCTCCCTGAGTGAGAAAAATTGGAAAGGAGACATTAAGCTCTAATTATGTGATAAACATGAGGGGAACCTCTGATAATCAGAGTTAGCACTTAAAATTGCAGTAATTTCATTTAAATTAATTACATTTAACTTTAAATTTTGCTATGGAAGATGTTGGTGTGAGGAAGCCATCATGTCAAGGACAGGAAGGGGTCTTGGTGTAGAAACAATCAGCCATAACAGAACCACCTGCCTAATATTATGTAGATTCCCCTTGTGCTGTTGAAACAGCTTTGACCTGTCGAGGCCTGGACTCCACAGACATGTTCTGATGTATCAGGCACCAAGACATGAGGTGAGAAGTGGGGCCTCCATGGATTGAAAATATTTCTCCATCACATCCCACAGATGCTCGACTGGACTCAGATCTGGGGACTTTGGAGGCCATTTCAACACCTTGAACTTCCTCAAACCATATCCTGAACAATGTTTGCAGTGTGGCAGGGAGCATTACTCTGCTGAAAGAGGCCGCTGATATGAAATACTGTTGCCATGAAGGGATGTACATGGGCTGCAGCAATTTTTAGGAAGATGGTGTCAAAGTAACATCCACATGAATGTCAGGACCCCACATTTACCAGAAGGACATTGCACAGAGCATCACATTGGCTCCACTGGTTTACTTTTTCCCACAGTGCATCTTGCTGCCATCATTTCCCAAGTAAACACGAAATGCACTTGGCCACCCACATTTATTGATGGAAAAGATCAAAAATCTTCTTCCATGGTTTAGTTCTGATGCTCTCGTGCCCATTGAAGGTGCTTTCCGCAGTGGAAGGTTCAGCACAACAGGCTGCCATGACCTGTATGTGTCAACACCTTTCTATCATTAAGGTTTTTAGCAATTTCTGCTACTGTAGCTCCTCTGTGGAGACCACACAGGTCAGCCTTCGCTACCCACGGTCACCGATTTTACTTTCTTGGATCCCTTTTGGTAACTACTAATCACTGCGTGCTGGGAACACCCCAAAGGACCTGCAGTGTAGGAGATGCTCCGATCCATTTGTTTAGCCATCACAATTTGGCCCTAAAAGTTGCTCAGATCCTTACGCTGCCTGTTTTATCATTTGCACAGAAAAGACTTGAAACTCTCGACAGTTAAAACTCAGTTAATCCTTTATGAGTATAACTCTCATTCCCTTTCCATGCATGACCACTAAACTGTACTGATGCTAAAGTTACAACATTTTAGCTTTAAGGATGAAGAGTGAAGGAAACTGGTAAGACCTTTTTTGACAGTTCAGCCACATTCTGTCCGGTGTAGTTCAGCACATCGCCCACACGGAAGATGGGGCAGAAGGGGCTTCTTTCTGGATGGTAGGTGCAGTTCCTGATATCTTCGGCCTTCATTGAGGAAGGAAAGTTCCCTCTGTCAAGAAAACTTCATGTTACATATTTATGAAAAAATATTTTTTGAGGAGAGTGTATGATTTCGAGATATTTTACATACTTTTTACTACAATTTATTATGACGTTTTTAGCTGCTTCAATTTGAGAAGGTGTGTGTTTGCATGTGACCCACCTGGTGACATCAAAGAGAGGGAAGCGAATACTGTTTTTGATGAAGATGGTGAAGTTTTTCACATCTATCATTGGTTCGCTGTGGAAGATGTTGACAGAGAAGGAAGAGTTAAGATTACAGTTGAGGCTTTCAGTGAGGGAAATGTCATCTGTGTGTTTCTAAGTGTGTAAATTCTTACACGTGGACGCTGTCATTTTCAGCCGGACACCATCCTTCAATCTCACACCGACCATTTGACTCAGAATTGTTCTTGATGCAAGCACCGGTTATTACACCTGGTATGTGAGACAGAAAGACAGGAGAAATACTGTGCTGAATTATGATTCTCAGGTCAAGACACTCATAATTCTTTAAATGAGCTTGATTTTTTTGGCTAATACAGTGGCAGCCATAATAGCAGCTGACTGTAAATCTCTGAGGTAATCGAACAGTGAAAAGTTTTAAAGCATGAATGAGGAGAGATCAGCTTACTTTCAAATGTTTAGCTCATACTCAACTTGTTTTTGAGTTAATATTCTCTGAACTCCAATCAGTATTGAAGCGTTTTTTGCTCCTGTCACATTTTTAATCACTGCAGGCTCCTTTTTCACTCCAGTATAAAGTCCAGCACGTCTATGAAAACATTACAACCATGACTAGAAGTAGAGGGTTATCAAAGATGTCTGTTGTGCATGACAAAGTTGTAATGTCATAAGTCATAAAAACAACAAACAAAAGTTACATTTCTTTGATACAACACTTTTCCAAGTGCCTCCAGATACTGTTTACAGTTACTAATACTGGAAAAAATGGTGACCCTACATGCTATAGATAATTTACTGTTTCCATACTTGTCTCCATCTGCTCTGTATAGACGCAGCCTGCAGTTCAGCTGAAAAGTCCCTAAACTTCTATGTGACTATCTGAGTCAATAATGGCATCACGGTTGCACCAAACGAACGCAGACTTATTTGTTTCCACCAGAATCTGTTTTAAGAAAGCAGCTTTATGTTTTGCAACGAGATGTGTAGAATAAAGCGATTGTGATAAAATATCACATTTTTAAACTATGTTTTCGCACGAAACTGCACATAACAGAGGAGCAGTTTAAGGATTGTCGGAAAGTTGAAAATCCGATGATTTGTTAGTTTTCACAGTTTCTGGCTTTAATAAATTTTGTAATTTGGGCAATTTTTTTGAAAGGAAAAACCCACTGGCAGCTTTTGAGGTTCAAATGGTTAAAAAAACGACCCCTGAAAACATTAATCAATTAGAATTATCACCTTATAGTTGTATGCCTCTTGCCAACCAGTCAAGTTGCAGTTTACATCCATCTGTTCAGACTCATATATATGTGTAATAAATATGTGTAAGTTCATTTCTTTTATGTATTTTCATATTTGGCCAATAAAGCAGATTCTGAAGTTAAGAATTTTAAAATGAGGATGTTTTACACAAACAACCAGGCAGCAAAGAAGATCAATACGATCCCGGCAGTTTCAAGGTCGACACACAAGATTTAGTGTCACCAGCTCAGTATCTGAACAATGTAAAATATACAGCTTCCAGTTCAGTTCTTGAGCTATACTGTGTTGAATAAAAGCCAGAAAAGTGGACATTAGGACGGTACAGTGAAGTTGATGTTGGACCTTTTGGACACAAAATGACATTATTTCATCCTCTTTGACATTTGTGTGAAATTTTGTCATAATGATGATGAATTCTAGAGCACAGTGACCTTTCACCACCAGATCTAGTCAGTTCAGTTTCCGGTACAAATGAATGTTTCTGCCAAGTTTGAAGACATTCTTTTAGACCGTTTTTGAGATATTGTTTCACAAGAATCGGATGGATGGACAAACCAAAACATGTTGCCTCTGGCCACAGCTGTCACCAGCAAGGAGGAAAAAAACCCAAAACACAGTAAATGATGAGGTTCTTTTTATTTCTAACAAGAAAAATAATCATAATTTTAAGAAGAGTTTCTGCATTAACAATACAGAAGAAGGAAATAAAGTGACTGTATTTTTTCATATTTTTTGTAGTAAGGAAAACACAAAAACAATTTTCAGCCTGCTAAAAATTTTTACTAAAAATGTAGGTGAAAATGTATATTAGTTTGTAATTAAGGTAAGACGTTATCAAGAATTATCCTTAACTTAGCAAGGGTTGATTTATTTGTCAATAACCAAAGTCCTACAATCACAGAATACATTTTTTTGTTGCAATAATGGCATACAAATCTCTGCGCATATAAACTTACTTTTGTCAGCCGGACCACCCTGATGTTTTTTGCAAAGATTGTGATTATTACATTACACAATAAAGCAACATATTTTACTTCCTTAGTATTTCTTTAGTAGTTGGTAATAACTATCTCTTTTTTTTTTCTGAATCCATTCATATTGACACCACAGAAACCCAAACAACAAATGCCAATAGAAGAAAAGCTGTTCATGACTTAGCGAAATTGAGAATATTTTGCTTCTACCAACTTGGTAATCTTAATGTTAATAATGTCGTAAAGTTTTACTAAAATAAGTAAAACTCACCATTGGCAAGGATGGAACCCAAATGTTTGGTGCAGTTTTCATCTGTTGTACAAGAAAACCTCGATCCAGTCTGAAACACACAGAGAAACATACAACTGACCATAGTTACATTTTTCTTTCAATGCTTTAGTAGCTGTAGACAAAATGATGCAAATTATATTCCTCAGATTAACTTCAGACTCTCATTGCTGACTGTCCAAAAGAAGCCCAAAGATGGTTGATAAAGGTTTTCCAGGTTTTCAAGCACAGATCTGACAAGCTACTATTTACTCTGCACATTAATACTCATTCTTCTCCGGCTCTGCGCTGTCGGTCCATATTTGTGCCGATGATATCAACTTGTTTGCCAAACCAAAATTTCCCCACATTACAGGCTGCATTTAATGACCTACAGATCTCCTTGTTTCATGTAAAACTTGTTCTAAACTCCAAAAAGAAAAAAATGCACATTTTACAAGAGCACATACCTAATCCTATTCTCACTGTACAAATTAAACTTGGGTTTTAACATGGAAACAGCCTGTTTCTCATTGACAACAAACATTATACAATCTGCCATGATGTCTACAATGGATTATGGAGATTTCCACTGGGAGTTATGGAACAGGCCGATAAGAAAGAATTCTGCATTATTGAAAGTGTAGATTTTCTATTGTTTCTTTTGCATTTCACTGGAAGCACTTGACTATAAAAAGATAAAACATAAATTAGACAGTAAAAGTCTTTCAGCCTTACGCTTCAATTTTAAAAAGGTCCTTAAGGACAAAAATGTTCAGATCAAAAACAATGGGGAAAAAATCAACAACAAAAAACATGTTATATATTAATATTATTTTTCACTTTTAATTACCTCTTTTAATCTTCATCAGTCTAATTACTAAATATTCATTCATTTTCAGGATTTTAACCCTTTAAACGCCAGTTTGTTTACATGATCCCACAGTTGTTTTTATGGAGAAAAAAAAATGTACAAATGATTTATTATTATTTATTTTAAGTGGAATTTTTTTTTTTGATAATCACAGTCTGGGATGTGTCAGTGATTAACAACATTGATTCTGATGCATTATTATTGTTCAATGCAGTGTAACATTTTTAAATAAAGTTACACTCAGGACCTTAAAGACAAAAATGTCCTCATGGGCGCATGAGGGTTAAAATGTTTTTCACAAATGATTTAAAACATGTTTCAGAGTCTGTAGGCTAATGCAGGTAGGTCAAATGCAGCAGACACTGATTGGTAACTGGTGAAGAATCCTCACCTCTGCACATCGTCCTTGGAACTGATCTTCAGTGATGATGAGTTTGGTCATGATGCAGAAAACACCTGCACCCTGAAACACAGCAGAACATTTATAGTGGACTGTATGTTTGAGTAATGCTTTACACTGGTGCTTTACATACAAGCACATAGAAAAATTGATCATTAACTGACAGAGAGCTTGTTGATCATAAATCCCTCTGACTGTAGTTAAAGCCTCTAAGATGTTTCAACGCTCTGCAAACGACCGACAAACATTTCAATCAATGTTAAAGATATGTTTGTAGTTGGACAAAAGCTTGAACGTTTCATGGTAGAATCAGAGAGCAGTGGTTACTTGTGAGGTTAAAGGTCATGTTTATGTTTGTGCTAGAGTTAAAAAGATGTATTATCAGGTCACACACCTGAGGAGGGAAGACGTAGTCGGCCACATCCATCACACGGTTGTTATGATAACCAAAGCCTTTCACTTTGGTCATCACGGAGGACTCAATTCCGGTGTCGGTCACCTGATAAGCTTTCTCATGGATGAAGACCCAGCTGCAGGACACAACACAAAAGATTCAACAGAGTTCAGTTAGAGAAGCAATCAAATTGAGAGTCTTGTTTCTGGACATAATTAACTGTGAGTTGGAAACTTTATGTAAGTCTCCAGTTTGAAATCACGCTTTGAATTTGTGAATAAGTGGTGAATAGTAAGCAAACTAAAACATGTGAACCAAAAGGACATAAATCACAATTACACACAAAGAAAATACAAAACCCAGGCCACTGACCCGACAAAATATGTGATGATCAACAGCTGTACAACCCGGTTGATGATTCCCACAGACCAGCTCTTGACCACCACAGACTTGGTGGTCTCGTAGGTGAAGAAGTCGGTGACGCAGCCCCACACCGCGGAGCCCATGGCTGCCTGTCGACGCAAGTCAGGAAGCAAGCGTCTCTGACCTTCCTAAGTCTGAGAGAAAAGTGCAAAAAAAGTTCTCCAAGCCCCAACAGGTGCCTTCTGGGAAGTGTGATGATAAAAACCCTGAATATCAAAAAAGTCACAGCAGGATCTGATCGGAGAAATGTGGTCTTAATTTTAAAAAGTGTCCTTCCTCAGTGTGTCCTGTTTCATCTGCTTCATCGCATATTTGATGACTTCAGCTCAGTGTGTCTCTCCTCTCCCTCACTGTCTTTGTTTTTTATGATACAAACTGGACCACCCCTTTCTTTACTCGAATGAGCGAAAGGGAAACGTCTCTTCTGTCCCCTCCCTCTGTCTCGTTCTTTCTCCACCACAAATCCCCATCTCCCCATGCTTCTTCTCTCCACAGCTCTGCCTGGAGTTGAAAACACTCTAACAACGCATAAACACATAGACAATTAGTAAGGAACGCCAA
>OMNN01089722.1:0-14803 GCA_900302755.1 Chromis chromis
AGAAAGTGCCAGTGGTTACTTTCAATTATGTCCTTTTTCATATTTAATGGTGTTTATTGGAGCTAAAGGTCAGTGGTGGTGTGTTTATGTGCGTTTCCTAACACTGAGGGAGGCAACTGGCGTCCCGCTGGTTAGTCTGCGCTGTGTCTTTAAAAATGCACAGCGCTCCACCGCAGGGAGCGGTGACCCCCTTGGTGTTAACCTATTGAGCGGTAAATATCAGGTAACACAGCCAATCAAATCGCACATCTTCCTTTGCAACCTTTTACGCTGATCCTTTGGAATATTTGCTTTACTTAATGAAAGAAACCTATTTAGGGTCACTGAAAATTTTTTGAGCTCTGCATTGATTTCCTGCGTATTTGTGCATGAGATCTAATGCTGTATGTATCATAACATTAATCCAGATGAGTAGGCCGTCATAGATCTTGTTTCAACCGGGAGATTCATTAGCTCAAGCAGGAAGTGGCTTTAAGGCCAAGTGCTGAGGTGTGCGAGGGCGAACTTGATACTGTATCAGCATTTAGGAGGATGAATAATTACTGGATTTTCCCTGTGATCATATTCCAGGGCACCTGCATTTCACGCCTGATTTCATACAAGTAAGACTTGAAAGCTCCGTCCTCAGTTCATGCGCTGTGTTCAGGGCAGAACCACAGGACACCTTTGAACTGAGAACTAAGTATCATCCCATAAACTGCAGGAGATGGTGTTAAACCTTGGACTGAACGCATCTGGTGGAAAAAAAAATCTAAATGCATGAATGCAGTGTGAGAGTGGTTGGTGGTGGTCAGAGGGGCCGATGGCGCAGATTGGCAGCCTCGCTTCCGTCAGTCTACCCCAGGGCAGCTGTGGCTACATACATAGCTTACCACCATCGAGTATGGAGTGAATGAATAATGCAATGTAAAGCGTCTCTGAGTGTCCAGAAAAGCGTCATATAAAACCAATGCATTATTGTTATTATTAAATTTGAAAAGACTACCTTTAGAAAAAGTAGGGTAATAAACAATTACGTGATGACGGTTTTATATTTAGCTCCAAGATATATGTACTGTATACTGCTTTGTTTACGCCGGAAAATAAATAAGGTCAACAGATGCAAGTAATTATGCATTATCAAAAATAGCAATGACCTCCAGGGAGGATTGTAAAAGCTTCACAGAGCCAAACAGCATCTGACAAGCTCCACTTTCACTGAACAAGATTTAAGAATTTCATCAGTTTATTAAACCAGTCAATGAATGTGCCCAAACTTGTCACCTCTCGGAATGTTGATCAGGCTGCAAATATATTTCAGTAGCTCCGTTTTGTTACTGCAGGAGTGATTATTTTAGATGTATTTGGAACATTTAGGTCGGGTTGCACCAACAGAGATGGATTTAATCTGATTTAGAATTAATCAGAGTTCTGTTTCACAATTAAAAACTAATCTCCATTCAGGGAATCCAAGTTTACTGATGGAAACCGAGGACGTGCTCAGTTTAGATCGTGTGGAATTAAAATAAATTAGTAACGTAATACAAAATAAATGTGTGTTCTGTTGGGATCTTGTGAGCATAAAAGACCATTAACTTTCAGTCCCTGTTGGAAAAACAGTCGTGGAGGTCAAACAGGTCCCCATCGGCCTTTGAGAAACATCCGGTGACATAAAATCGCAGGACCACCAGGAGTTGGAGGATCATTGGTGCAGCTGCCTTTCTTTCACTGCCATGTTTGACAGTTGGTCCAATCTTCATGCTCGGCTCCATAACAGTTTCCTCGCTGAATCTATCTCGAATGAGTATCTTGAGAGTATTCAGCAGCATCATAAAGCTCAACTGCGTCGAGTCTTTCCCTTAACTTACTTGGAGAAACCGGATTATTCTGCTCAATCTCTAAAAAGCAGCCATTTTATATGTGGAATCTCCTCTTTGTAAGTTTAAGTTAATAGTTTAAATTGGAGTTTAAAATTTTGTTGTGTTAAATTTAATCTGGGTTTAGAGTGAAACAGAATAGGGGTTTAAAGAGAGGTTTAAATTTAGTCTTTCTTAGTTAAGCTTTTAAGCTTTGGTACAACATAATTCAGAGTTAAGACATGATTTAATCTGGTTTAATTATGTATTGTGTTTGGTGCAACTCAGTATTAGTTTCCCATTTCCACTTGTCAGCCCAGGAACTTGTTTGTTTGATGAGCCAAGTGTAGTGGAAGGGAACCCCCTATTAATCCACAATAACTAACTAAGAGAAACAAGTTCTATCCAGTTAAACCTGTATTGATGTATTCTTGATGTATTGCACTGTAAAAAGCTCTAGTTGAAGTAAAATACTGTTTCGAATAAATCTGATTTATCCTCTGCTTCAGTAAATGCAGTTTACTTTTGTGCATTCTATCAACTTGAAATTACATTTGAAACTGGAAATTTAATTTCCAGCAAAAGTGTCAATATTGGGTTTACTGCTCCTTAAATGTTGTGTCTGATTTCATGACCTCCACATTCCTTCAATGTTTTCTGTTGCAACTCAACTGCTGTTTTCCTAGAGTAGGATTAGGAGAGTAAAGAAAAAGAAGAAAACAGTAAGTCTAATGACAGAATCATGTTTGACATTTTACATTTAGATAAAGCAAATACTTAAGTTGGAAAAATTGGAAACTTTAAGTTGATTTCATTTAAAATTAACTTTTCATTTAAAATTAACTTAAAATGGTGGCATTAATATTAGTAGTAACTTAATTTGGAAAAACATAATTTGACTGCATGTTAATTAAAGCAATTCATTTAAGTGTGTTTTCCATGTGATTATTCTCCAATTGGTTTCCAGTTTGAACGTGTACAGTATGTCTGAATTTCTTTAATATAACAGAGTGGTTTTATTGTGTTTCAGCAGCATCGTAGGTGAGCTGGTGTGTTGGAGCTGCAGCAAAAGGAGGAGGAGTGGATTCATAGATCTGCACGATCTACAGAGTATTTTCATGGGGGGGAAAATTTAACTTATGCAACTTTGATGCACAGAGATGAGTTTTTAGGGCTTAAATCGATGCCTGCAGAGGGACTTAAAAATGGACAAGACGGCAGCAGCTAAAAAGGAGACGGCATGATAAGAAACAGTTCGGATGCATTTGGATGTAGAAATACTCGGCACACCACGTCAAACACAAACTGGCTTTTAATACCACAGGGGTATTTATAAATTTAAAGCTTGGTACAAGTCAAGAATGCATCTACCTAGACAGTGCGTCTGTGTGAAAGTGTGTGTGTATGTGTGCGGATATGCGTGTTGTTGTTCAAGGAGATCACACCATATGCACATTCTGTGCTCAGTGTTTAAGAACATTCTGCCCCACTTTCCCGTTTTCTCTTCTGCCAACCTGTGGAGTTGAGCTGCCATCGTTTGAGTGTATTTATAACTGGGTCTGTATGTGTGTTATGTGCACATAATATAATGTGGAATTACCAGTGTGAGTGAAGCAACATATGTGTGCATCTCTTTGTGCTTATGAGTCTGCAGGCGGTCATGAATGCACCTGTGTGATACTTTTTGTGTGAATGCATACGTATATGTAGTGCATGCATGCAATGAAGGGAGAGAGAGAGAGAGAGGTTCAAGGACAGACAAACTCCACTCTGTGCTAATGAGGTAGCTGTTCTGCTCTCTCTCTCTCTGCTTTGTCTCTCAGGCCCTCCTGCTTGCAAACCACTAAAAGGTTTGAATTAAAATTTTAAACAGAGCTGTGCCGTCCTGCCTGCTTCTCAGGACATTTATATATAAAACACACTTCACATAATCCAAAGCGCTGTGAGTCATATAGTTTCTGTGTCAAGTCAAAAACCTTCTCACAGTTGTTCTGACAGCTCGAATACTGACCAAACTATCATATTTCAGCATAAGATGTCCGGTGTTGCCATGTATGCACTGCTTGGATGCTAAATACAAAACTGCAAAATTCTACATTTCTGTGATTCTGTATGTAGACTGTGTTGCATTTCTGACTTTGTTATCCAGCAGATTTAGTATTTAGGGACCATACTGTCAGACAACATGTTTATCGCAGTGCTTTAGATGTTCTGTTTAATATCACACAAGATTAGAGTGTGTTTTGAACAGCTGCTGCGTTGCAAATATTCTAAAACATTCTGCGTGTGAAAACAAGCCACACTGGTGGAGGTGTTATCTTCACAATACAGGATTTAATGTATACCACATGCATATTGTACAACACATTACCTGATGATAAAGAAACACTCTGCTGTATAATGAACTGGCACCTTTACCTTAAAGGGCGGCCATGTAAAACCATAAAGGCTGCCATTTGAAAACATCCATCTTCATATTACATGACGAAACTGCGCTGTCATTTTCAGTATGCGCATCATGCTCCCAATTTACATGTAAATGTGATGTGGCGGCCACAAAACAAAGATAAATCTTTTGACAAATGAGACACTACAAACACACCATAATGCGGCAGAAAGCATGTTATGACTATTCATGAAAGTAGCTTCCGCACCATGTTTGCCTGCACCCTGAAACAGTGCAAGCCCCTATCTCTGCCAGTGTAATTGGAATATGGGACTACCTCGTGCCAAACGCTTCACCATGTCTTCGCCAATTATAGCAAATTCCTACTTTGTGTGCCCAAGGGTTTCTGAGGGGCCTTTGAAAGGGGAAAACCCCCTTTTGTTCCAGGAGAAAGAGGGAAGGCGGGTAAGAAATAAAGAAAAGGGACACGGCGGAGGGAGAAACATGCTAGAATGCGCAGGCTTAAGAGTGTCTGCATGCAAACTGTACATGCACGTATCTGCTGCTGCATCTGTGCATGTATGGGCTTGTTCATTTATCCATCTGAACAATTGTTTGTCTGCCTGAGTCTAAGCCTGAGTGGCACAGCTGTTCAAAGAGGACACCAACTGGCAGCGGAATTTGTGATTCGAGGGGAGAGAAGCCAGTGGCCTACTGTTAAGTTTCTGAAATGCATCTTGGAAAACCGAGCCCATCGCCAAAACCAAACCCATGCACTTGCTGGCCAGGATATAGGGGAAAAGGCAAGGTAGAGTGGAATTAACACAGGAACTATTTATGTTTAACAATCTGGCTAATAGCTAGAATGGCCAAAATACATATAGAATTAGATACGCCAAATGATCCATATACAGCAGTACAGACACGTATATGATGGAATTTCAGTTGTTTTTATAGTATGTACGTCAACTTCTATTGTGATTATATTTCTAGAAAACTAAGTTGACGTGGCCCGAAGCTACAGACATCACCGTTTATCACGACTTATCACGCCGGATTCCATTTGTAGCCGCAGGTGAAAGAGAGAGAGAGGTATTCAATGACTGCACAAACAGGGAATGAAAATAGCATTGAGCTCGGTATCAATCTCAAGGAGGCTTAACGCTTCCGCATTTCTGATGCCCCGATAAAAGCGAAAGAGGATCGCGTGGGAGGAGGGAGAGACAGAGACGAGTGACAAAGAGGAAAGGGAATTTAATCAAGGAGGTGGAGAGAGTCTCCGAGCGTTTCGGCCTGGATCTGGTGTTTGTCACGCAAAACACTCTGATCAGTCTTGAGATGGATGCAATTTGATGCACTGAGCAATAAGGTTATAGGTGTGTAGTTAGTGTAATTAAGGTAAATGCAGCCATCACATGCACAGAAGAGATGTATTTTACTGTACTTTACTACAACTTTTGGAACCAAATGTTAGAATTTTTTTGTTAAAATTTATTTTTTTCAAGTATTTCTGTATAAATGTGTGAGTGTTTGTTTGTATATGAAGGGTTTACATTATCCTGTCTACTGTTAAAATCAGGTTATATCATCACTGTACAAGGCTACTGTACATGAGGGAGGGATGAGAGAAGGAAGACAACAGGGAGCAATGGAGGATGGAAAGCACTCTGTAATAATCTCAGGAGTCTTTCTCTCTTTCCATTTCCTCTCTCTCACCCACTAAGTTTGTACTCATCGTTTCTATCTCTCTCTCCCTCTCTCTTCCCCCGTCTTTCTCTGAATGGGAGTTGATGCTTCAGATATTAGTGAGCTGTGTCAGACGGTTAAACTGCCCTTTATCGATCCTCTAAGCTTCAATCTTTCCAAGCAGCCGTTATGGTTTTAATGGCTTGTAATGGAGCCGGGTCCTCTTTGATGTCCAAATGCTCGGCGAGTCCACCCTTGTGTTTTTGATACCGTTTCAAAGGATCTTCCTCATGCCGGCCACAGAGGAAGCCCATTTCAAAATCTTTGGGTCGATGCGGTGTGATTTTAAACAAAAATCAAGAGGAGATGAGGGTGAACGGGGTAACAGCAGTCTTTTGGAGGGGTTTTAGAGAAGCTTGCAATGCAAATTAGACGATGCTGAAAACAGAAATTGACTCACTCCAGTTTGAGCATGACCTGCAAAGACATATTCTTACGAATCTTTGAAAGATGCAACTGAAAACAGTGTTTTATTTAGCTGCCCTCCATAACTCCCTGTCGATGTTAATTTGCATCACCGATTCTTCTAAACATTGCATTTATTTTTAACATTTGTACCTAAAATAACAGAAATACAAAGAACTTCTTCTCAGGCATTAAACGTTCTTTTCACATGTCGCTCATTGTTAATTAACCATATCCAAACTGAAAATAAAGTATCAAATAATATTTTAATTAAACTTGGCATAATTACCGTCTGGAGAGCCTGCAGCCTACAGTTTTGCAAGGTTTAGGTGGAAAAGCACTTGTTTCTCCTCCAAACTTACAAAAGCAATAAATGGTCTCATAATAAATTCAAATATACCCTAAAAATATTTAACTGAAACAAAGAAGAACAAATATTCTGGTCTCAAGTGGTAAACATACACTATATTGCCAAAAGTATTGGCCCCCCTGCCTTTACATGCACATGAACTTTCATGACATCCCATTCTTAATCCGTACGGTTTAATATGGAGTTGGCCCACCCTTTGCAGCTGTAACAGCCTCAACTCTTCTGGGAAGGCTTTCCACAAGGTTTAGGAGTGTGTTTATGGGAATCTTTGACCATTCTTCCAGAAGCACATTTGTGAGGTCAGGCACTGACGTTGGACGAGAAGCCCTGGCTCTCAGTCTCCGCTCTAATTCATCCCAAAGGTGTTTTATCGGGTTGATGTCAAGACTCTTTGCAGGCCAGTCAAGTTCCTCTACACCAAACTGGCTCATCCATGTCTTTATTGACCTTGCTTTGTGCACTGGTGCGCAGTCATGTTGGAACAGGAAGGGGCCATCCCCAAACTGTTCCCACAAAGTTGGGAGCATGAAATTGTCCAAAATGTCTTGGTATGCTGAAGCATTAAGAGTTCCTTTCACTGGAACTAAGGGGCCAAGCCCAACCCCTGAAAAACAATATTTGTTATAATACCACTAACAGTTGACCGTGGAATATTTAGTATCGAGGAAATTTCACAAATGCACAGGTGGCAACCTATCACGGTACCACGCCTGAATTCACTGAGCACCTGAGAGTGACCCATTCTTTCACAAATGTTTGTAGAGGCAGTCTGCATGCCTAGGTGCTTGATTTTATACACCTGTGGCCATGGAAGTAATTGGAACACCTGAATGCAATTATTTGGAGGGGTGTCTTAATACTTTTGTCAATATAGTGTATGATGATAAAGGTCCACAATCGAAAATTTGTGGAAACCACTGATAAAAGCTATATACATCTATGACGTGGGTTTTACTTTTAATTTTCTCAGCTTTGCAATCAGTTTCCTCCCACATGTACAAAGTTTTGAATCTAAAATGAGATGCAGTTGTGATCACAGTGGAGCTTCTTCATTTGCTCTTAATCTGAGATGCATTGTATCTCTGACATCCTTGATGTGCAGGGAAAGTCTGATCTCATTTTCATAATCATCCGGCACAACCTTCTGCTATGCCTTCAATTATTATCTGTCTGTTTTACCTCATGTTTTTCTACTTAGTTCCCTTTTCTTCTCCACACTGTGCCTCTAACTAATTATTGCTTCTTTTTTCTTATGATTTCTTTTTAACTCTTCATCACTGCAAAAAAATAGTTATACTGTAGCCTGAGTCAAACTGCAAATTAACTTGATTAAGAGGATATATTTGAGCCCCCAAAGTAAAAACCCAAGTCAACCTCTGCATGAGGCCCGAGTTCGACTTATTACAGTAAATTAATTGTAGATGGAGATTAATAACAAATTCAATTTATCATAAGATGTTCTTGTTCAAAGCGTAATTTCCATCCAGAAGGAAAAGTTGTATACATCCAGCTCGCTCTTCAAAGTGTTATGGACTCTATGACCTAAATAAGGAATATCAAAGCCTGGAAACCCCAAAAGAGAAAAGAGAGAGAAAACGGGAAGAAGAATCAGGATTTGGGGGCACCAAAAAAAAAAAAAAAAATTTCTTAAATTCTTCACAAGATGGGTGTGTATGTTAAATTCCCTGCGGGAAACATCAAAAACAAGCTGGAACTATTAATGTGTCTAGTTTGTTTATTGTTGCTGGTGGCTGGCAGGTCGGCACCATCATTAGTGCCACGAGTGTGACACACTGATTTTCTTTTCTTTTTTTACTCGCCCTCCGTCAGAAAACTACTGGGAGAATGATAGTACTCGAATGCAAGGGTTGGAATCCAGCGCGTATTCATCTTGTATTCCTTTTGAATTCGTCTCGTAGACCTTGGTGTCGAAGAGACGTGTCGCTGGTGAAAAGAAAGAAAAGGGAGACTGTTTCCATTTGTTGTTCCTACTTCCTTGGGAAGAACAGAAACAGCACGGGTTTCTGTCAAAAGCTCTTGTTCTCGTTCGGTGCCTCTGAACTAGCATGTTTATTCAATATGTGACACCCACAGTTGCAACACGTTAACGGGCTGTATTCAACAAACGCTGCTAATTAGCTAATGACTGTGTTTCCTGTCAAATTGCGTGCATTCGGCGCTGTGAATAGGTACAACAGCGTGTGTGAGCTCGGCTTTGCACCATACATGCTGGTGCATTCTACAAAAAATGTCTGATTAATGCACAGTAAAGCATATAATTAATATTTTTTTGTCCCTTTTTGCTTCTTTTTGCCTCTGCCAATAAGAGAGAGAGCGAGTTAGAAATCGTGGCAGCTTCAATGAGAAAACATTGGAAGTAAGAGGAAGTCTTCCTATTTTTACATCCGTGCAGCCGGCTCGTTTGTCTTCGAATTGGCTTTGCTTTAAATGTCAACATTTGCCTTGTTTAACTTCACCAACAGTCTGCCCCATAAATCTGGAGTGTAATTTACAACTCATAAAAAAGGCTGTTGAGTCATCCTCCCACTCATTTTCCAAATGGTACCTCCACATACTGTGGATGCATAAAACAGCAGAATCTGGTCTCTGTCCGTTAAAAAAAAACCAACACACACAATAGTGACATTAAGTGCTTCCAGAGCCAGTTTGTGAAGCAGCATTAATCCAGACTTGGGCTGGCTCAGATAGAGTGGGGGGACACCACTTCATGTTCCTCAGGGTGCTGCCTAGAGGCTTTGAGACAGTAAGAAAATCAGGCCTAATTGGCTCTCTTAAGCAACCTGTCTTTTTCCCTGTGGCCCTGTTCAGAGTCACAGTCACAGAGACGGAGAGATGAGGAGGGGGCGTCAGAAATGAGACTGGACCCTGTGCTTAGTAAACACACACTGAAACCAAATATGAATGATTTTGGACCATCATTATGCATCTAGATGAGAGCTTATCCAATCCCCAGAGAAAAAACAGACACACACAGCAAAAGGTGAACCTTCAGTCATAATGTTGATATATGATGATCTGTTGTGATGCACACACCGTCCTCTGGCCTCGCACTCTGAGATTTAGCCTAAACTTTGAAAGTGATGAAATATTGATATGGTACACAGGAGGATTTGACGTAAGTGAGGCAGAATACTGCAGTGCTAGGCATCACATGTTTTATTGAAGCATCCAGTGTAGCACTCAAGGAGAGTGAGAGAAAGAAAATGGGGAAAAAAAGAAGACTCTAAAAAGATGGTAGAGGCCTTAAAAAAAACGAGAATGCACACTGGCACAGCAGGGATGCTGCTTCCCTGTCCCTGAATTGCCTGGTTTAATGAAGCATCGACAATCAATACAGCAAGCACTGAAGAAAAATGAGCTCCATATACAGGTAAATATTAGCTCTTTGTCCAGATCTTGACCATAACACCTTGAAAAGGCGCGTCCACTTTTTCCTCCTCCTAAATATTGACTTCATTATTCAGTGTCTCCAAAAGATAAATGAATCAGAGATTTGGTGCAAAAGTTTTGTAGCCTTCACACCGAGGCACCGGATGCTGGGGAATATCTAAACTAAGGTTTGATTTCTTTATTTTACTTGATTATGCATCTACATGCACCAGTAAAATGTTTCCCTTTCTCTTTCTACATGCACAAAAAATAAAAATAAAAAATCAAGTCAAAATCCTGCACTCTACAACACTTCTACAAATGAACAATTTTGCAGGAATAAGACAAGGCTCTCTTGTCTCCTACTTCTCCACCAAATTACAGGAGGCAAAACGATCGGGAAGCATAATTTTTCATTACACACTCGATGTGGCTGAAAATGAACAGTGCCGCCACTGATGGGCCTAATTGGTGAGTGAGAAGGGGCCAGCAACTGGAGGAAATGGTGGGCTGGGGCTATTTCCTGGCACTCAGTGAGCCATATGCAGGAAATAGACCCCTACTGCTGTGGAAAGACAGGAAGCTCCTAAGTTAAGAAAATGACCCAAAAAAAAAGAGAGAGCAAAGAAACATTGACTGGTTACAGATACCTGTGCCAGGGTTTTTTTTTCCAAAGCTCGCCAAATGCTTTCTGGAATTATATAATATCATGGTGAGAAGAACACGAGGTTAATCACACACCAAGATGGCTGCCAAGAGGATGGCTCCAACATTCATTGTCTCACGGAAATAAAAAAAATAAAATAAAAAAAACACACAGCAATCAGTGGCATTTGTGGATGATGGCAGCTCACACACACACAGCTGCGTCTTTGCCCCTGCTTCTTTGAATTTTCAATTTTATGCTATTAAAGTCTGTGTCTGCTCCTGTGCGTCTATTCCTCCATCATTCCCTCAATCCACTCCTCGCCATCTGTCCACTGGCCCTAGTAGCATTCTTATCCACCATTTTAATTTGCTCGGGCAGTCATTTTAGCACATGTACAGTAGTGCTTTTTACAAAATGTGAGCGTAAGTACAGAGGCACGCAAAGCTGCTCAGGGAAGGAGGTTGACGAACACAAGCCACTTCGACGGTAACACAAGACGCGAGTCGGAATCCGAATGTGAGATAAACAGATCAGTCCTTTTCATACAGTACATGAAGAGATTAACAATATGCTGCTGGCAAACTGATCACTATATGACATGCTATATACTATTAGCATGTGTGTGCATGCATTGGTCAGTGTGTGTATTGCTGCAACCCTTGTGCTGTCTCATATTCCATCTTTAAAGTGCTGCTGTTTAATAACCGTATATACACCAATCAACCACAACATTATGGCCACTGGTGTTCTGCTGGAAAGCCTTGGGTTTTGGCATCCGTGTTGATGAGACTTAAACACCCAAATAAACATTGTCCCAGAACAAGCACACTCCCTCATGCAAATGGAAATCCCAGATGTCACTGGCCTACCCCTGCAGGAAAATGCACCCCACCACATGGCAAAAACATCAAACAATCAGGAACATCTTGAGGAACATGACAATGGCCCAAGATGTTGTTTTGACCTCAAACTTCCTAGACCCCATTGTGATCAAGCATCAACAGGATGCAGTGGAACAAGGTGGATTGACAAAGGCCCCACTGCACAACCCAGAGTACCCAAAGGATCCACTGCCAACGTCCTGATGCCAGATCCCATAGGACACCCTGAGAGGTTCTCTTGTCCATGCCCAATGGTTGAGAATTTTTGACCACATAAGGGGGACCAACACAATATTAGGCAGGTGGTCATAATGTGGTCATAATCGGTGTATTTCAAAATACCTGCCTGTGAAAGTCTCTTCAACTGTATTGTAAATGTAAAATTTTGCTATTGCAGAAGCTGTCAGCTGACTACTATTATTACAGTGTTATCTTTTTGACTGCACTGGCAGGAGGTTTGGTGAATGGACAGATTTCAGTAGAAAATGATCAGTAAAAAGTGACATTTATTTTTCTTTAACTATGCTGCCATTGTTCGGCATCCTCTTCATCATCTGAAATTTCTCCAGCTTGACGTTCTCACGAAAGTTAGCGAAACTTTTCTGCTGACAGAGTTCCTCGGATTTGAGGGGAAATTCAGGGGTAATTAAACTGTAGTCAAGAAAAGAAGAAAATCATTTATTTTGAAGGGATCTGTGGTTTTAAGTCATGTATCATCATAATGGATGAGTTGTCACATTGTGAAGGGAGGACGTCTTGCTACTGTTTTTTTCTTGCATAATTTCTCCGCTTCCCTCCATCCTTTCATAATTATCGGCATCACTGTCAGCCCATCATCCCTTATCCCTGATTCTTATACAGGACGTCTCAGGGTATAATTCATTTCTGAAGCCTATTTTTACCTGAATAATAAAAAAAATGTTAGCTATTGACTTTCAGTATTAGCACTGATGCTACCCCTCCAAAACCTGCTCCATTCAAAGTGTGAGAATGTGCATTCAAGTGTGCGCATGGACCGTAATGAACGGGTACGCAGTGGGAGTTTATTTTTGTTGAGCTTTTCAAAGCTGACTTCATTAGGCATCAACACTGATTGAATGCTATTTTTATGGGTGTATGATTAAGCTTTTTTCTTTTTCTTTTTTCCAGGAGTGTTTTTTCTCTCAGCTATCTCCACTGTAGATAGTATCTGCCAGCTCCCTGTTTTGATGTGGAAATGATGAGCTTGTTAAGCTTGGCCCATAAAATCACCATGGAAAATTCTCTATTTCCTTCCAAACCCGACTCAAGTTTTACAGAGGAGGGGGTGCCAGGGCTGGGTAATAAATATGCAGGGTGACAGAATTCGCAGCTTTAAAAACAGATTCCCACTGATGTGGCACGCTAAAAGTTGTGGGGTGGAGGATTCAAAACTTGGAATCGTGTCTCCTCCCCTCTCTCCTTCCTTTTTGGCTCAGGGAGAGTTTTACTTTTCTTCTTTTCAATCACTCCTTTAGACAAAAGCATTATTCTAGCATGCAGCAACTGCATACCGCCTCCCACCACGGCTGTTGTCAAAGCAGAGAGTTGTGTGTCTCGCATGATGATAACAATTGAGCATACACTGCACGCAAAACACTTTTATGCACAGATACACAATTTCATGTACCGATTCCCAAACACATGCTATAAAGAAACATACAAGTGATGGCCTCAAGTGCAAGTTCCAGCTTGTACAATATAGTGCATGACAACTACAACAGAAAGCTGCCACTTTTTCTGTGCATTGTGTGCAACAACAAAAAATTATCTGGAGTGTTGTTTACATCCGCCAACATGTGTTCCTGCAGATTTCCATCTACCATTATAGTTGCTTGATGACTCATACTGTGATGAGGATGTAGCTCAGGTCTGCAAAGACATCTTGCCTCGTAGAAAACAGTAACCACAGCTTCTAATACTATATCGCAAATCTAATCAAGAATGTAAAGCACATGTATATATGAACACGTGCTTGTGTTTGGAAGATTAAAGTAGCTAACGTGTGCATTTTTGTGTACATAAGGGAGTGTTTTAAAAGTGACTCAGCTCTAACCAGTCGTCACATACCAAAAATTCAGGAACTTTTTGGTTGAGCTGGGCTGAACTGCAGGGTGTGTTTACACACAACATAATAAGTAAAATAGTTATAGTGTGTAAAGCTACCATTTTCCCCGAGTATTTGTAACACCTGTGGGCACTTGGAAAAAATGTTGTATGAGCTGTTTCTAGGTTGTTTCATTTTTTTGTATAATAAATAATCAAAGAAATTCAACCTTTCTGTTTTCGTTTTTTTTTATGATTTATAGGATTCTAAGTTTGTTATACTGCATCAAAGGTATTTTTGAGTTCTTTCTCCTTCTAGCCGTGATTGTGCCGTTTCCATAGAGGCGCAGGACTTTATATGAAAAATGAGCCTACAAAGCCTAAAAAAATGTGGAGCAGAAAACACTCAGAAACTGCTTGGGGTTCAATAAATAAATGAAATAATTTCATCCATTGTTCTGTCAGGGTGTTTCGAAAGCACAAATGCGTAGAAGAGCAAGATTTGGACCTAAATATTGTTTTTTAACCACTTGACATGGCTTGAAATATGACAGAGAAAACTTGCTTTTTTAGCAACTACAGAAAAATACAATAGAAAACTTCAATGCTCTATAACATGTAGTGAATATGAGGCCATTGTTGAGCTGTTTCCATTGAGGTGTAGCACTTTACACCGATCAGGAATAACATTATGACCACCTGCCTAATATTGTGTTGCTCCCCCTTATGTGGTCAAAAATTCTCTGAACCATTGGGCATGGACAAGAGGACCTCTCAGGGGTCTGGCACCAGGACGTTGGCAGTGGATCCTTTGGGTACTCTGGGTTATGCAGTGGGGCCTCTGTCAATCAAACTTGTTCCACTGCATCCTGTTGATGCTTGATCAGAATGGGATCTAGGAAGTTTGGAGGTCAAATCAACATCTTGGGCTATTGTCATGTTCCTCAAGATGTTCCTGATTGTTTGATGTTTTTGCCATGTGGTGGGGTGCATTTTCATGCGGGGGTAGGCCAGTGACATTTGGGATTTCCATTTGCATGAGGGAGTGTGCTTGTTCTGGGACAATGTTTATTTGGG
>OMNN01089723.1:0-26424 GCA_900302755.1 Chromis chromis
AAAAACTGCAGCTTGTTTGCTGTGTTCAATACTTTGGATTTTGTCGGGCCAGTTTTTGAATGGCAATTTTAAATAATGTCATTATTTTTTCCTTTTTAATTCATAATTCCAGTAACCTGGTGTTTACTTGATCTGTGTTTCAAATTCCTAACACAACTGTGCTGATTTTGCCACGAACATTAAATGTCAGTGGTAGCAACAGAATTCAATTAGTGAATAATCATAAACCAATGATTGTTAAGCCGACTACCGGTTAAGAAAATTGTTTATTATCTGCATCCCTAGCTTCAAAACATAGTATGTGAAATGCAATATGCTAAAAAATACCAGGATGTCCGACTACATTATGGTTCTATTTTGGCAGCATGCAAGCGAGTATGCTTTTCTAGCCATTCAGACCTACAATCCTCCGCGCAGTGGAGGATAAGTTACATACATCATAATGTTGCACTAGTATAAATCATTACAGACTGAGATGCATTTATAAGCAAGACATCCAAAGCTTAAGGCGCAATATTATGACAAAGTAGTATGTCCCAATGGCATGCACACCGTATATGACAGTAAGAAAGAAAACAGTCTGTACTACTTCACTCCATCTTCTGCTCCTGTCATAATTAGTGCGTCCACAAGTGGAAGCTGTTACAATAAAACGTAACCACAGGTTATAAAAAGCTGTTTTCACCAACAACCTATGGGGTCTTTTATGGGGGGACAGTGTCTTGTAAATGCTGACTACTCTGCAGACATGATGGGCATGCCTACACTTGCACACACATTCCCATGTATACAGTACATGTTCTCTCACATGTATATCAGGCCCAGGCATCTTAACTCTATTAGCAGACAGAATGTTGACAGCGTAAAATTCTGTAAAACACCAGAGCAGCTTAACATTAATCAAAAATATTCATAAAAATGTATATCATGCGCTCTCAAATGTAAGCATACATTATGAGTGATAAATATGAACTGCAGACAGGCCCTTTACTCATGATGATTTACAGCAACCTTGCCACTGCGGGCAAAATCTGCAAGACGGATTGCTGATGGTCAGAGCTGATTGTCTATCTATAACGTTCAGTTTGACTTTCAAATATCAAAACACGTTCTCCATTTCTCCGCAGGACAGTTTTTCCTCCTCTCCCTCCCTAATGTACTTTCCCTGGGGAGAAAGTGCGGGTGTTTTTCAAGCTTTGCCTTTGTTTACCTGCTTCTTTGTTCTGGGCTGTCACATTAACTCTCTAAGTGACGATGCAGCGTCCCTGTGGGCTCGTAATGAGGAAGTAGTGGTGGCACACGGCCTTGTTTCTCCACATTGAGGGCATCGCTGCATGTTAGGGCCTGCCATTGTACAAGTGTGGACTTATTTGGCTTTTGACAGACTTGTTTTTCATTCTAGCCTCTATGATAACTGTCTGTATTTATTTTTAAAAGGGAGTGTGCCTTTGGTTTTTTTTCTGCAGAAGAAGCTCAGCATCAGTGGATCTGTAGCCGACTTTCCAAGACCCATTAAATTCTGTTACTGCATATTATTGGCTGCCAGAGTTATTTTTTTTCTCTTACAATATCAATTAAACATTAGAAAGTAAAAAGAAAATTCATCCACCCAATCACACACCGTCCTGCCATTAGTAAGTTGAACTATGATAGCTCTCTCCACATGGTGCAAGATGAAATCAAAAGCATACCCTTGCAGAAATATTGACTTCCACCCTGCAGTGCTTTCGCAGCATTCCCATCTCACAGCAAAAGTTCACATATGGACTCCTGTGATGTTACACTGTTCAATCAAAATGTGTTAACATCAACAGATCTCTCAGAGCAGACAAGGCAGAATGGTATCTGAAATCTCTAATACAGTCGGCGAGATATAAAAAGCTGGAGGACATTCCCTGACAAATACTGTCGCTGGGAGCTTTTACATCCAAATTAGCTGCAAAACAAGCTATAAATAAATGAATGCATTCACCTCCCTGTGAAAACTCCCTTCATTGATGCTTTCTCTGTGAAAATACACACATATCTGTCAGTTTGCTACCAACCAGGACTCACCATTTGATTTTTATGTTTATGCAGCTACATTTTTTTTGTCCTTCCTTTTCATTTTTATTGCACTCATATAACAGATGTTCATGAACATTAAACATTTGCAGTAAATGAGCTGCTCTCGAGACAGAGATCATCTCACATTTCATATGTAATTAGCCTGTGTGAAGGCAGGTAACGTGTTCGGTAAAACCCCCCATCTTTCCTCCCTGGAGACAGCCACACTGACAATATGACATGATTAAAAATGCTCCTCTTCTTCTTTTTTTTTGTTGTTATCAGGATGATTCAGCTGTCTGTTTAGCGAAATGCAGAGACATGTTGAATCAAGTTGCTCAGGTGTTAATGTGTAGTTCCATTACATTTGCACTAAAGGTCATTTCTGTCTGCTTACTGTAAAAACGAACCACTTCTGGGTTTCACTGGAATCAATTAAAGAGCAACTTGCAGGTTTAATTTTACATTAAATTAATGCTTAGTATTTCTGGGAAATGATCGTTTGAACAGTTAAAAAGACATAATGGTAGAAATTCATATGAAAAAATAGGCATTTTGCGCTTTAAAAGGCTTTTTCTCACACTGCATGAAATAAGGGAGTCTTCTGTTCCTCAGTGTATTGTGCAGTGTAGTAAGTGGTAGTGACTAAGTTGGTCTTTTTTACTACTTAACTCGCATGTCTTAATGTTTCATCATGGTAGATTATTGGATTTCAGGCTGGACATAGAGCCCACACGGGACTTCATTGCTGCACTGATGTTGGACAGTAGGATTACTGTATGCTTCAGGACATATGATGGAGTTCTGGATGGTATGTCTGAACCAGGATCTTGTGAGACTGATGGCTGGTTTGGGTCCCTCAGTGCAAACATCTGCTTCAGCTTCACCATCAGCATTAGATTCTGGTTGTTGTGCTGGCGAGAGCAGATTCCTCAAAGATTCAGCTGGACAAAAAACTGAAATTGTGCACCGTAAGTCTTCTTTTATGTTTGCAAACTTCTAAATTCGTCAGTTTCTATCCAAAATCCAAAATCACACTGAACTCAGCTCTGAAATCACACACATCATATTCGCCAAGAAGTAAAATCTATCAAACATCTTTGTGCGATACTACTTGTTTATTTGAGTTCTTCTTTTTTTTATCTATTTCACAATTTTTACACATGTGCAATATCATTCACAAGTGTTTTTTTCCCCTTTAAGCTTTTATTCTAAATTATATAAATGTCTAGAACTGAGCATATGAACATGTCTTGAATTAGTGAATCTGATAAATCTTTCTTTTATGTATATATCTGAACTGTTATTTATGCAGTGCACTGAAATGTTGTGTATGTTGACACAATGACAACAAAGTGATCTTGAATCTCTTGAGTCTTGAAACCTTTCTCTCTCATTCTTATATAGTGCTATTAAATGCAGTGCTGATTTATGTTAGCTAAGCAAGATATGACTTATGACTTAGTTGGTCAATACTCCTGTTTGTATTAAACTGGCAATACTAGTTGTGTTATATCCTGATATGTGACAGCAAACTGTATGTTCCTATGATTTAACATATTAGCATGTTAACATCATCTACCATCAGTCTCTGACTAAGATGCCTGCTGAGCTCTCCACTGCTTCTCTTTTTATACCACTTATTAATTACCCGCTGTTGGCTATTAAAGAAACGGTTATTTCTTCTTATCCTTATCTGTTTCTGGTCTCTTTGACACCCAGCAGGATCCTAATTATACTGCTTTGCTTTGTCATAATGTGGATGAATATACATTCTTGACTTCTTCAATGTCAAACTACTGTTTGTATGCATAGTTATTGTTTATTGCTCTCCCTTTTGTAACGTTGTGGTTTAACTGTAGAGGTTATTGTAGTGCACATATAGGCTTCTTCTTCTCTTTTTTTTAATAATCTAGTTTGTGCTTCATTTTCCTATTCACAGGGTTCAGCAACCTGCAAGTGGTTCATTAGAAACCTCCATTCAGTGTATTTTTATTTAAATCCATTTGGAGACGTTGCTAAATAGTTCTGCACAGAAAAAAGAGCTTCTCCAGCCTCTCTTTATTTTCTAAAAATATGACCTGTACACAATTCTCTTTTATATGACCAAGGATACCCATGCAGCACTCCATGCTTGTTTTTTTGATTTATCTCTTTTATATACATCACAAGGGGGAAATTACTATGCTCGTGTGTGCAAATACCAGAAAATATACAACTGCTGGATCCATTGTGTGATGTGAGCTGGTGTTAATTTTTCCTCAATAAAGGCTGCAGGATGTTTCCATTATACCACTGTCACACTGTCCTCTAATAACCCTGCTGCATTAACTCTACTCACATTGGGTCCAATTCTTTAGAGTGTGTGAAACCTTGACACCAGTGTGGCAATAGACCTTTACTTTCCCTGTAATTAATGTTACATTCTGCCATCAAAAAATGAAGTCTAATAATAGCATAGCTGAAGTCCACTGACAGAACATACTGAAATATAAAAGGTGCAATTAAAATGGAGTAATTTAAACTACTGCGTCTTAGAAAATGTAAATATTTTTGGAAAAAAAAAATACTTTTGCAAATATGAATTAATACCTTTTTTTCCCCAACTTTGAGGTGAAGCAATTATAAATGGGGGTGAGATATAATCAGATTAGTCCCAAAAATGATGTTCCTAAGCAACTAAAGTGAATTGTCAGCTTCATTTTGAGGGTCCTATTTTCTCATGAATTGGTTTTGTTTGGACGTAGCTCAAAAACACTTCTGGTCAACCTATCATTGCCATTTATTGCATTACTTTCCAACTGTTGCCCATATTTAGTCAACAAATCATATATTAGGTGTCGTGGGACTTTCACACTGATCACCAAGAAAATGGAGAAGAAGCTTCAGACACAGTGAAAATGTGTATTATACCCAAAACCATGTTTTTGTTGTTGTTTTTTAGCTATCCAAGTGGTTTTGCTGCCTCAGCCTAACTATGCTAATAAGTAGTTGCCATTGTGAAAGGGTGTATTTTACCTCAAAGCATGGGTGTTTTCCTAGACTTAATCAACTCGTGCCTATAACTAATCAAACAGTGAATAAAAATGAAACATAAGTCTCCCACATGGGACACAAACCCCCAGTCTTCTGAGTGAAGGTCTTGTGTCAGAATTATGCCATCCCTCCATCTTCCTAATGTGGACTTAGTTGCTCTTTGACAATGGAAATGTTTCCTACAGCGTCAAACTGTTACCTTTTAGTTTAGTTGTTGGTCTGATAGAACTTGGACAATGAATCAACAAGACATCATGTTGAAAATATTGCAGAGTTGCTTTACAAGACACCTGATTTCAGCCCATTAATTCGCTGTTGTAACCGTCTATCATTTCCATACTTATGGGGGCAGTAGTAGCGTTTACACCAACTGTTCTTACCACTGAAAACAAAAATAATTTTTATTTGTCACAGCCCATACAGGATGTCGTGAAATGCAAAGTGACTGTTCTCAAGGCTGTGCAATACCAATAAGACATTATAAAAAAGGGACAAATCTTTTTTTTTTAACTATAGAAAATGAGAAAAAAGTCACAATGTAAAATAAGTAATAGGTAGAAAGCTTAAACTAAAGTGCAGTGTACATTGTACAAGAGTACAGTTAGATACTAGAGACTTTTCTGACCTGACAAAGCAGTTTCGATGCCTCAACTCAACCAAACACCAACTGATATCACAAGTAAACACAAAGTGAAAGAGATAGTCAAAATGAGACTTAAGTTAAAACATTTTTTCAATTCAAGTCAAAAAATAATACTTAGGACTCAAACCCAAGTCGTGCAAAAGGCCTCTGAATTCTTTGTGAGTGCAGAATGGTGGCTCCACCACCATTAGATGAAGTGATAACAGCCTATTGAGTCTACGAGACGGTGACCTACTAGCCCCGTATGTATGGGAATGATATGTGATGATAATATCCATTTGACGGGCTGATAACATCTGAAACGGATGCACAATTTCTGCTGAGCACACAAGACAGTTGTTTTACACTCCTCAATGCCCTTTGTTGGCTGAAATATATGCTAAGGCTCATGCTAAGTAGCATAATTTGAGTGTGTACTGTGTAGCAGTGTGCTGATACGCACGAGGATCATTGCTGTGATGATTTTCGAGAGTCCTATCTAAAGTGCTCTTTTGCATCTTCTTGTCATAGCAAGCCTTCAAACTGGACCCTGTAGTAATGCACCCATGCAAACATAACCCCCATGATGCAGTCTGCTGGAGGCTCCATGCTTGTATGAACTTAAAACACTGCAGTTATAGCGTCTGTATTAAAATTCTCTTTATTCTATTTCCTTTTTTTTTTTTCCCGTCTGATTAATTTTAGGACTCTAACAACAGGCTCATGAATTAAAAATCCATTGCTTTCCAGGGTTTTCCATGACACTATAAACACAACACATATGTTGGCTGCTCCCAGCATCAGCCCCCGATAAATCTAATTAATGATCCTGACAAAAAACACAGAGTTTAATGAGTGAAATTTCCCCTGTTACATGTCTGCTCATTTATTCTCTGATTTGCTATACTCTGCACTCACAACCGACACTGGTGTTTAATGTCAGAAACCACAGCTGTACAAGTTTAACGTTTACATCCTGTCAACTCCCAATTAGCCTTAAACACTGTTAAAACACCTCATATTTGCCCAGTTAGCAGATTTCTGTATACACTGTAGATAGGTGTAATTTCTTTAAGGAAAAATGTCCTCAAAACCTTCTTCTTCCTCTTCGTCCAGATGCTTTTTGAGAAGAACCCCATCTCTAAACTGATCCTACAATTTACTGCCAGCTTATTTCTGGCCCTCTTTCTTGTGTCATTAAATCCTACATTGGGCTGCTGTTTGACTGAGGCCAGAGCAACCTTTGACCAAGTTTAGGAAATTAGCGTCGTCCGACCTTGGTGGCTCACTTGCAGGGCCATAGCAATTTGGTTCGTCTTGCATAAAACAAAGGAACACTTCGCAATCTGCACTTTCAACGGTGCTAGACCTACATTGCTAATAAATGCATCTTTGCAAGATAAACACTGTGCAGGAGTCTTTTTGAAAGTTCTTGCACAAGGGTATCAGTTCCCTCTTGCTCCATGCCAGACTCTGGTTTCACTCTGGCATGTTATTCCATGCATTTTGAAGAACTTTCCACAGTTCGTCTGTGGATTTAGTCTCAGTTGTTTCTGCTGCTTCATGTATTCCCTGACTAACCAGATGATGTTGAGAGCAGGGCTCTGTGAGGGACTTGCCATCTGTTCCATTGTTCTCCTTGTTGCTGTAAATAGTCCTGTATCTGACTGTATGTACTGTTGTTATCTGGTTATTAGCTAGCTTGTGTTATGAGCTTGTGTATGCATGACTGCTTGCTGCATATACAACCAATGTGTCTTCAATCTACCATTTCAATACATTAAAAACTATTTTAGAAACACTTTCAAATACTGGCTTCCTAAATATGTGGAGTATTTGATTTTGATGATGGAGACACCACAGCGGATCATGTCTTCCAGGTGCATTTGTGATACTGTTGTCGGGCCATAAAATTGATTTGAGCACCATTTACTGATGTTAGGCTATTAGACATGGCACCTTCACAATGGAAGGTATGCTGTGTAAGGATGTGCAAATGAGCTGCCAAACACATAACTGCTCCAATCATTTTAGAGGATTTGAAGGTCGGTAATGAATTTATTTATTTTCCTGTTTCCAATATTTTTATTTCCCTTTCTAAATATACAAACAGCATGAAAGCTTTGAAAAGCTAATATTAATACGTTATAAAAATAATTACAATCACTAATTGCTGTAGTCAAATCAGCGTTTCAATGATCAATAAGACAAACATCAGAGCTGCTTGAAGGCTCTGCTTTACTGCCCATCCTCAAATTAAAACTAAAACTTGAAACACCAACTCCCTTCAGTGTATGAAGCCTTTTTTGGGGGGATAAATTCCCCCAGGAGACTGGAGGCAGAGTGGTATGACAGAGGACTCTGCCCTCCCTCAGAAAAAAACATCACACTTAGTGCTTCACTTCAGTGATGTGGCAGTCAAAACGCCAAAAGATACACCACCTGTCCCAGGCTACAAGCACTCTAACGGGCTGCCTGGCTGCTTGGAAGCCGCACAGCTGTCTGCAGGAGGAATGAAAAATTCCTGACGTTTTGCATGCATCTATTATCTTCCTTGTGGGAAAACAGCATGAGTCCTTTTGGGGAAATTGTTCCCTCAGTTCTAATCCTTGCGGAGGCATCAACAGAAGACTGATGTAGTTTCCTCTGAAGTAGCAAATGGAGCTGTGCCGTCGTCTCTCTGCCACGACACAATACAGCACAGAGAATTTGAAAAGACTGAAGAGAGACTTAAATTCTGCACTGAGAAATCACTGTGGCAGATGGCTAACACTGTGGAGCAAAACCTGCCCTTAAACCGTCTTACCAGTTACTGCTTATCTGCATAGAAAATCACAAGGTGCATTCACTCTCGGTATTTATTTTTAGAGCCTGGTAATGATGTGGCTTTAGACCAAAGCATAAAACAGAGAGAAGTGAGTAGCATCTATACTGGCTGTATGCAAGTATCTTCATGATTGTTATCCAGGCCAGAATGACTATATTCTAAAATGATTACAGTCTCAAAACAAGACAAAGGCTTGCGATATATATGCTTTTTTACCGGCACATACATACAACCGACTGTGACATTGTTACATACATGACCAGGTACTATGGATTGAATGGATCATCCCCGGTAGACACTAGATATCTTCCTTGAGAACTTCAGAATTCGCAAACATAACTAACTTTGCTGCCTTCCCCACTCCCGTTATTTGTTCTCAGTCCAGTGCTAACCTTCCTTTGTGTAAAGATGGACTTCTCCCATTGTGCACTGGATTAACTGCATCTTGTAGAACTATAGCTTTAATTTCTGAGGACTTGTGCAGTAAAAGCTCACATACCAGTCCATGCAGACAAATGGTTACAAGAGTTAAATGTCTATTACAAGCCTTAGTGTAAAGCATCACTACCATTCTATGGGCAGTAATAAACATTCATTATATCCCTGCGTTGCTTCAAGTATTAAATTGAAGATCTTATTCACAATTTAGTTGTATTATGATTGGACTGAGAAAAGATATTTGGCCTTGCTTATAGTTTGCCATGGTGTCTTTGTCGATATAAACGCAAGAAGTCAAAGAGGTCAGAGATGTTTATATTCTACACATACTCTAGGGAATTGAATCAACCAGTAGACAATGAATTCCACTGAAATCAGTTTAATATTTTCAGAGATTTAAGTGTAGGTGTAAGTGTACGTCCTCTGGAAACTATAACTATGGCATTGGAGTGTTGGTTAAAGTGGAATACTAGAGGGTTAAACTGGAAACTTCAACATGATGGAGATATAGTTAGAAAGAGGGCTTCTTATTTATGTCAGTAGTTTTGTAAGTTTTCTATTAAGCCCCGTAACAAACTGAAAAAGTTAAATCTGTAAGTACAACCACGACAAGGCAGATGTTTTACAAACGCAGAGCAGCTAAAGCAACTCCTGTTCTTCGTGTTGTGTAGTTGATGTCTGACTTGATACTGTAGCTTCGAATTCTATGAAGATATCACCAAATTCACAGAACAGCAGTTGTCTTTAACCCATGTGTTTGGTGAGTTTGTCAGATGATGTGGTTATAAAAATCTGAATTGTAGCGATGCAGAGCAGCAATCTGGAAGTGACTGCTGGCTAACATATAGCCCCATATGAGCCATTTTTCAGTTACTTTTTAATTCATTCCATTAACTGACAAGAGAAACAGATACATATGTACATACAAACAGCTTTATTGGGAATTCAGCTGTATTAAAATACAGTATATGTGAGCACAGAGAGCAGGAGAGAAGCAAACCTGCTCCATTTGGAACCACTGAACCAACTGTGCTGTAAAAACTCTTCACAGTGGATATTTAATTTATTTTATTTTATTAACTTCATTAATCCCGAAGGAAATTGTCTTTTTGCATATCCCAGTTGGGGTCAGAGTGCAGGGTCAGCCACGTTATGGTGCCCCTGGAGCAGGAAGGGTTAAAGGCCTTGCTCAAGGACCCAACAATGGCCGCAATGGGGTTCGATCCTCTGACCTTCTGATCTGTAGTCCAGAGACTTAACCGTTGCACCACCACTGCTCTTTATAGTTTCTTTTCTTTTTTTTTTGTGGTTGCTGTAAAGCATTGGGTCTTTGGAAACTTTTACACCTAACCACAGTTCTGCCAGCACTATTGTCTACCACTATAGCCGACCAATGACTGGAGTAACTGACCTCATGTTACAACACTTATGCAGCAATACTGAAGAAAAATATTTGTTGGCTGAATTAAATTAAATATGTCTGTCAAGATTCTCAGTATCCAGGTCATGTTAATAGGCGCTTCAGAGAAAAGCAACTGGACTTTTGCTTTAGGGGTTTGAAGGCATTTCACCTCTTACCAATGCATCACTTTAGTAGTATACTTCTCTGTGTAGAGATGAAGGAAGCTACTTTTTTTTTTAATCTATGCTTTTCCTCATCTTTTTCATTTCTGGCTGTTGACTGCTTGCTAAATGGTGTAAAAATGACTCATCTGTCCCTAGCCATTTAAGTGATATCAAACTATTTTCAGTTGTTTTCCTCATCGCCAAACTCATGTAAGTTGAAGAGCTGAGTGATAGAGGTTCTCCATAAAATCCAACCTTCACAGAAGTATTTCTCAAGAGATTTTTACTGCTGCTGGGAGTGGTTTGTAAAGAGACACGCGGATATCTGCTGTGAAGATATTTTTAATTTCGACTGTTGAACTGAGTGCCCATAAAATGAAATGAACAAATCAGGCCCCTTTGTTATGAGCACGGCAGACTATAACGCCGGTTTGATATGCATTAGTTTGATAAAATAAGCATTTATATTTATGAATGCCTCTCATTCAGTCGCCTCATATATAAGGAAATGACTTCAAAGTGCTTCCGAATGCACAGGCCCTGTCCACGTGCGGTGTAGTCGAGAAGCGACTGATGTAGTGGCAGTGAAAAATGTTCATTTCTGCAATGCTATTTTCAGTCACTGTGTTCATATTTTCAGCCGTCTCTGTAATAAATCATGAGGTCATCATGTCATATAGAGCAGAGAGCCCGGAGTAACAATAAAATCGCTCGAATCCGCAGTGGACATGAGATTGCTTTAATAAGAGGGCTATTACACGTAGGTTTTATTTCATTATTATTTACACACCTGATCCACACTCCGCAGCATGAATTACACACTGATTATTCCTAAATGTCAGCTTGTCTGTCATTAAAGACTTTTGTAATGCTTCTAAGAAATTTAATCACTAAAAAGTTGAATTTATTGATTTTTTTTTTTTTTTTTTGCCCAGCTCCAGAAGGAGATGAAAATAAAACAGCTGACACGTTATCACCCTTTTAAAAGCTGTAATTGTGAACAGTCTCCTATTCACACATTTACTCGCATGGACTAACCTGCTGGGGGGGCCTCAGACACAAATGAGCTTCTGGATCCCATGCTGGGTCCAATTTAACTCCCCATTCCTCCCACTCTCGGTGCATTGTGTACAGTATTCCTATGCATTAAATAATAGCCCCAGATTTTGCGTGTAGTTTAATTAAACGTTAATTAATTGAGGAATATGCACCGCACAAATTAATCGAGGAGTATGCTCTGTTGATGATACAGCCTTGCCTAGCAGACACAGTGAACATTTTGTTCGTTCTGGGTTGTATTTTTTAGCCACCAGATATCATGTTTACTCTCCTTGCAGCTCTGGTTTGGTCTCCACCAACTCCTGAGGGAAATATCCGGCTCGTGCATGGTTCGACTTGACCTTGCTGCTGCCATTTCTTCCCGGGCAGGTAGTGTACTGAACATTTTTTGCTAACAGTTGTCTGCTGCAGCATGAAGCAATGCTAATGAGAGCAGAAAGGCTCAGTAGAACCGAAGGGAAATGCAAAGTGATAATTCTCTGTGGTTGTGTTACCACGAGCGACCCATTTTACCTTACACACAGACATTTGATTCATTGTTAATGTAAAATATTGATGTCTCTTCTCAGATCTATGCTCATGTTTTTTTTGGTGTGTTCTGAGGACGTAGATGGAAATAACATGTGAAAAAACTGGGAAGATGCTTTCAGTAAAACAGCAGTTCTCTCTTTTCATTTCACAGCTCTTACTTTCTAATCAGCCTTTGATGTAGTTTTTTTTTTTCTTCTTCTTTTTCCTTTTTTTTCCAAAATGTCATCTGTCAATAACAACTGTGCTTTAGGCCATGTACCTTTGATGAGCAGTCGGTGCCTGCAGGCTACAAAACAGATTTTGCCAGGTACTTGAAGCGAAGTTTGCAATTCGTGTTTGCACTGAGTTTCGTTTTTACAATTATGGGCAGTCTTTTGATGGAGTAAAACGTTTTAAGTTGAACAAGATATCTGCACTGCGCAAACCTCGGATGAACTCGCCTTTTCGAAGTTTGACATATCTCCCCAAGTTTACTGCAAGGCTGTCTTGTCTGCAGAAGATGTGTGATCTGGAATAGCAGCGAAGAGGAAATTTCTTTTGTTTTGAACATAATTGTACCGTCCCTTTGAGGCTCTTGTTTCTTATGGTGATTGGCTCATTGTTTACAATAATTACTACACTATCAAAATTAATTTAACAATATCACACTGGTGTGGAAATACTGCATTCAACACATTTATTTTTGCTGAGAAATTAGTTTTAGTCACATGAAAAAGCTAATAAAATAAACATTATTGTCGCAGCTGCAGACAGGGGGGGCCATTTTGCTTGGCTTTTCAATTTGGGCACACTGGGTAATTTCCATTTCCTGGCAAAACCTTTGTCTTAGACTTACAGGGCAATGAGGTAGTATGAATTGCTTATCTTAATTAATTTGACAATATATATACCTCTTTCAGTCTTTAATATCCTTACAGCTCCCTTGACTACTCTTACATTGTTGTACATAAACAATTATTTAATATTGTGACGTTTAGTGCAAACCAGACCAGAATTATTGTAATTATTATTTTGAACTACTAGGAATGTGTGTGTGTGGTTACAGAAAAAGGAAGTTCAGTAGAACTGCAGCCTCAGTGAATGTTTCACAATATTGTTTCTTCATTAGTGGGAAAAAAAAAAAGTCTCATTTTCTTGTCTGAGCTCCGGCTCCTCAGTGAAATCCTACCTCTGAACTGCACCTACTGAGCTCTCCTTCACTCGCAGAATGTGCTGGAAGCCAGTCCCAGGTGCTGACTGCATGATGAGCTGCTGCTTTAATTCGGGCGCTAATTACACGTGGATTGTGAACGCAAATTCAATGAGAGGCACAGTGCAAATCCGCCGTGCACTTTCACATATGCAAATCTTGCCTCATGTGTTATGGAGGCAGCACAGAGCCTTGTACTAACCATGTGTTTGTCTCTCTTTCTTCAGTCAACAGGATTGCAGTACTTAGAAACAGGCATGTCAAACTGGAAAAAGAAGCATATTCATATGGGCTGATTCTCTTAAAGAACCCATATTATGCATTCTGTATTTCCCTTTGGCTTTAGTGTGTTGTAGCTTTTTCTATGCATGTAGAAGGTCATAGGTTTCCACATCACTTCAATTTTAACTCCATTAATGATGAATTATGATGGTGTGTATTATGGGGAATCTCCTCATACAGTTTCTGCTCAAAACAAGCATCTGTCTTCCTGGCACATGTGCAGTCGATGTGGTTTCGGGCTGCATTTGGATGGCTGCGGATGGGTCCCAAATTTACGTCATATAGACCCTTGGATTGGCCTGAACAAATTCAGTATCCACGTAAAAGGGAGTTATTCTCTCCACCAGAAATCACTGCTTCTTACCTGCCTGAAACACTTCATTTGAAGTCCAAGTTTCCTTCCGTTACTTATCTACATCACCATGTAACACATTTACATAACACATACCTAGCACCGAGTTTGGCCCTCAAACAGAATGAGCAGCGTCCACCAATATTTCCTCACAAGAGTCACTTCTGCTAAGGTTACATTTCCCTGCCTTCTAGTATACTCATAGATCTGGGGTTATGGTACATCACCAATGTTGCCTCCATTAGGGGTCGTTAAAGAGACAGGAGCTAAAATGGAATGTTTCAAGTTAAGTCACGTCAAACTTTATTTATAAAGCACATTTTAAACAACCCATAAGACATAATCACCATGACTAAAAGACAAATATGAATAGAAGATACATGAAAAAGCAAACTGTTCCACAGATCAGGACCAGCCACCACAAAGGCTCGACCACCTCTCTTTTTGTTTCGAGATCTTGGAACATCTAAGAATATCTGGTTGGTCGACCTCAATGCTCTAACTGGGATGCGGAAATGTAAGAGTTCTGCTTAATAAGCCATCTTAAAAACCTTAAAAAAAATCAATAAAATCTTAAAATCAATTCAGAAACAGACAGGAAGGTCAATACTGGTGTCACGTTATCAGAGCCGACTTGCCCAATGTGTTTTATTAGGCAATATAGGCAAATGCTAAGGGCGCCGTGGCCTACAGGGGGCGCCACAAAATCGGGAAAAAAATTCACCTTCTATAAAATTATATTAAAACTAGTTATTACTATTAACTATTAAAATGAAAAAAAAAACTCATATTGATTCAAATGTAAAGCAATGCCCAGTTACTACAAAACAATGCTATTCGATTTCTTTTGAAAGCGTATGTAAATCGTCAATGGAGGGGGGCGCCATATAAAATCTCGCCTAGGGCGCCACATTGGGTAGGGCCGGCTCTGCATGCAATCACATGATGAGCAGCTCTGTTTTGTAGCAGCTGCAGACGCTGAAGAGCCAACTGCTCTAAACGAGCATAAAAAGAATTACAATAATCCCGCTCCCAATCCTTAGGAGGTAGATAGGCCTTCACCTTGGCTGAAAGTCTTAACTGGGAAAAAGACTGGTTTTGGCCACTGTGCTGATATGTCTGGTTTCAGACAGAGGTTGATAATGTGTTCTTTCCACAATAAAGCATGTGAGCATATTTAAGTAAACCTGTAAATGTACATAGGCTCTTAGGGCAGATTAAACTTTTGATGATGGACAGCTTGGAAAGCATCTCATTGGAACTGACTTGCATCCATTAGTAGCACAGTGAGGATCCACAGGGACAGCAAGTTTTAATGGATAGTTCACTGATTTCAAACTTGTGTTTTGGGTCTCTGGAACTTATGTTGAACTCTCAAACACATGTGTATCTTCCCTCAAAATATTATATCTTGTTTTTTAAAGCTACAGAAATGTTTCAGCCTTGAAATTAGATTTTTCTCACTGGTAATTAGAGCTGATCTCACATCGTCATTACAACTTGAAACAATGCAATTATAAAATCACAAAGGCAGAAGTTTAGGATTCACACAGTGTGGCTATTCAATACTGAGACTAATGCTGTAACTCAGTTTTATTTATTCATAGCAGACTGAAACTTTTAGGGGGATTTTATGCCTGTCCATTGATCAATATATACTGTCAGCTAGTCTCATTTTTTAACAGCCACACCTCATGCATTCTGCAGCACATTTGATCCGGGGTTTAAACTGTTGTTTAAGTTATATCGCAAATCAAATTGCAATAATTGTCAAGAAGGTTGTGATGTTGCAGATATTTTCCCCATGTTTATGCCAGCTGATCATCCACACACAAAAAAATGTAGTACACCTGCCTTAATAAGGGCCTGGAAGTGGGAAAGTACTTGGCCATGACAGATGACCTTTCACAAATCCTCCTAGAACACGCGAGAACAGCTCGCTGTAACATTGTCTTCTTCAAGTATAGAAAAATCCACTTTATGTTAATGTACTGCTTTTACATGAAACCAGTGCTTTATATGGCTGCTTAACGCAAACTTGTAAAACTGAATTTCCTGTGACTTGTGCTTCACCTTGTGGGCTCACTTTTTAAAAGTTCGACTTTATTATTTTCTGTGTGGAAACGTGTCCTCTGCATGTGAGCCATTAAATTATTAACAAGCAGAGGACAGCCGGGTCTCAGCATCCAAGGTCCTAACTCTGCAGAGCTGGTGCCAATGGCAGGTGGTTTTAAGTAGCCATTCAGATATGTAGGTATATAGCAGAGGTCTTGAGTTCATTTCAGTTCTATTCAGCCCTCTTGCGTCAGGTAACATCCCACTGTATTGCCAGCTCTTGCTGCAACTCATTGCTTAACATGCAGGGAATCAGAATTATTATAGGAGCGATGAGGTAATTGAGGTGAGACAGAGAGCGATCCTTAAGTCTGTCTGACAGTTTTCGGCTCTCTTTTCTTTGAAAAATAATTCATAAACGTCTGGATGGGGTTGTTGTTCTTTCAGTCTCTTGCAGTGGGACCCTTTTAGATCTTCAGTACATATAAGTAAGCAGTCTTGTGCATCCACAGCTTGTGGGTATAATTTACATATTCAGCTTCAATTAATCAGTTTCAGTCTGAGCTTTAAACTAGAAACAGGGGGATGGTTTATGATTTATAACCGGAATCTGACAAATCAGTTTATTCATAGCTGCTTTTTATGCTTTGTACAACAATTATACTTGAGCTGGAAGGATTGATCAGCCAATATGGTTTGGATGCATCAGATTTTTCAAGTTTATGAACAACTGACGGATTACTGTTCACATGTTTAGGAGGCTTGTCTTAATCTCTACATTTGTATAAGTCTTTATCTGACAATGACAATCCCGCCTCTTTAAATCTCTACATCTGGTCTCACTTAAATCTGCCCAAAATAAGAACCGTGTCTTTTGGGGTTGGTAGGATGCCCACACAAACAAGTTGAGAACCTGCAGGCTTTGCACGAAAAAAAAAAGGTCCACTAAGCCCTTATAGAGTTCAAACCCAGCTTCTTCTTGCTCTGAGGTGAAATTGCTAATCCCTGAGCCACCGTGCCATAAATGATAGCAGAGATCCCCTGTGAGATCCAGAGGTGATTTACACTTAGATATACCTGTGTAAAGTTAGAGGACTTCATAGAAATGCTCAATGAAGTACTCTCACCTTGTCCCTGCATTGCAAATTTCCATTTCTCCTCGCAGTACCCCACACTTTAGCCACAGACTCTCGCTTTAAAGCTCCTTATTGCTCTCCGAGGGTCAAAAAACCTTGTACACCACCTAAACCAACCACTCACCATTAATATTTATACATCAACACTGATATTCAGAATCTGCACGCTGAATGTGTGAAGAATAGTAGAAATGAAGAACCCTGGTGTGGCAGCATTACACACACACACACACACACACACACACACCAATGACTGGTCATTACGACTGCCTATAACGCTAATAAGCAATTTGTCTTTGTTGAACGTCTTTTACACCCACAATTGTGTTGAACGTAGTCATTAGAGTCACTTTTGAAATCATTTGTATATAAATTATAACATGAACAGTCAAATCTGCCCACGACAAAATGATCAGATATGCAAAGTCAGACTAAATTGAGAGATTGTCTGTTATTCAGGCAATCCAGTAGCTCAATAAATCTAATATCAAACTCTATTATTCTAATTTAATACCCTATTTGAATGGGACCTCAGGACATCCCATGATTTGTAATAACTGTAGAGATTGAGAGTGGTTCTAATGCTCTTTGAAATTTCCTACAACTGTGCAGCGCCGAGTCAAAATTAAATGGAGCCTTAGCAAATGTTCAACCTGAATCGTATTGTTCCAACAGTAAAAAAGGACATGAGAATCTAAATTACAGTGATTTTTCCACCATGCTGTACACTGAGTGCTCCGGACCATCAACTCTCCCACCTAAATGGATGGTTTTCACATCAGAGAGCAGAGATTCATGTTATGGCATCTTACAGCCTGTATTTCCTCTCTTTTTTTGGACTTTAGCTGCTTTCTTCCTGCTATTTTAGTACGAGTAAGACAATGCTAATTTGATTAGAATTACTGTGTCTTGTTGAGCTGAGAAGATGCAAAAAAAATGCCACATTTAAAGACTATGTACCTTCCTTGTTGCAAAAATCAACCCTGAGCAAGCAGTGACATCTAAGGCCCCCTCATGTACATCACTGTATTGTATGTCTATCAGGAGACATTTCCCATAGACCACATTATTCCTCTAATAAACCTGTGGAGAAGCACAACTCCCTTGTTCGACGCACTGCAATAAAGTAACTTAACAGTTATTGAGAAGATGTATTCTTGAAAGGTTAAGAAGAGAAATGTTATAGAGAGAAAGGATTAGAATAAGGGATAAACTTTTAAAAAAGTAGCTATGCTGGCAGGTACCGGATGTGCAAAGCAACATTCAGAATCCCTCTTTTCCACAGTTTCTGTGCCATGTTGGATGAACAGTTAAAGCACTATAATCTGTTTTGTTCCAGGTCCCTTCTGGCCTGCAAAAAAAATAAAAAATTGGACTGACAGTAGACGAAAACTTTAGCTTTGTAGTGAGAGACTGTCTCCTGGAACTCATAACTGCCACCAGACCCTTGAAGTCTCATTTCCAGGCTGACTTGCTTGCGTTTTCTGCATTTTTAGTCTATCCCAATGAGAACGTACCTACAGTGTATCTCCACATGGTTGGAAATTGCACATTGCTACATTGCAGAGCATGTGGCTGGGGCAAATGGGAGCGTTAGATTACTAGATTTCTTTTCGGAAGACGTGTTTTCATTGGAATGAGAAAATCCTGCTGGAAAATGACTTTTATGGCAATAACCTCCGTGTTCAGATTATGCAGCAAGCCAGTATATTTTTTTGACCTCCCAACTCCTCACATACGCTATGCTTGGACCCCTTGGCGTCACATTTGAATGCCCTGGGTACTCTTTAGTGCCATTTTTCAATGTGCAAGGTAGTTTAATAGACCTATAAAAACCAGTGAATGTCAGAAACAGACGCCATGAGACTGTAGCCGAATGTTCACTGCTGGTTTTGTCACTGTCACTCCTTTTTCAGGCAACTAGTTTGTCTTGTAACATATGCTCAATGTTCTGAAAGGGTTGATTTTAACCCAAACTATGATTTATTTCCTAATTTTTACGATGCAGTTTTGAAGTATAAACTTAACAAAGAAGTTTTGGTCCATCTATCCATCCATATTCTTCTGCTTATACAGGATTAGGTTGCTTAACCAAGCAGTTTTGGTGTCTAAACTTGACTAAACAGTGAATAAAAACTAGACCGAAGTCACAAAATAAAACAAAACTAAATTAAATGGTCCACAGTTTTTTTTTTAATGATCAATTTATCCCTTTTATGATCACTTGAACCAGTTTCTCACATCTCACACACAGTTTAACTTTCCGGCTGACTTGACATTGAGTATGTTGTATGAGGAGTCAAGAAACTGTCTCAAGTCTCAAGTAATACTTGAATAAGATTTTAGAGACAAAACAAGCATATAAGACTTGCTTGAGACTAGATTTTCCATAGACATGACTTGAAACTTGAAAGCCAAACCATTGAGGTCATTAAGACGGGGCAGGCATTGAGTAGCCACACAGCTAGAATCCCTAATTGAATTCCTCTGAGCTACAAAATCACCAATCCAAAAAGCAAATGTGTCATTCAGACTTTTGAAAAACCACTGGAATGGAGATTTGTGACGTGACTTGAAAGGCTTGAGATATGATAAGATAAAGATTTGATACTTGTAAAGCTCTGCAATAAATCCTCCTCTTTTTCCTGGGTTCTGACTCTTTTGTCTGGTCACTACATCAGATCAGGTGATTGTCATGTGTCCCAGTCAAGTCATGGCGAGAATTTAGGACTCTACAGACTACATGTTGGTCACTGACAAATCACAGCCCTGTGGGATGTCATTGGGAAGGAGATGCCAGGGATAAACTCAAAACAAACAAAGGCATGAATGATACCGGCTGTCTTGTGCTCGGAAAAGCGATCGTGTGTCACACCAAGAAGACATTAAGGACCGTCTGTCACTGTGCCTGTCTTTCACTTCATTTTATGATGTGTGGAAGATCATATTGGGCTCATATTGGTCAGTGGGAATGTTTCTATTCAGTCGGATGACATGCTAATCTTTTTATCAGGAGGCAACTGTGATACACTACACAGGATATCACAATCAAGCGTCATGCCAGATGCTGATTTTTGGCCCCGATGCCCTGAGTCTTTCGGTTTTGGCTGTTTTCATGCCGACATTGTTCACTCCTCTCGCTACCCACAGAGAAACTAATCACTGATCACCATCCCCTTGCTCGCTCCAATTAGCTGCACCTGTAGAATTCAGCTTCTATCTCTGACACTGATGCCAACATCCAGCCACCGTCTTTCTCACCACCACTGGCACCAAGGCTTCATCTAGTAATGATACTCAAGAGGATATCGTAGTTCCCATCACCAGGCAATTTTAATCCACAGTCTGAGATTAAATTTTAGGTTTATTTTAATAATTTTCGTGAGGATTAGATGGGATATCAGCGTAAAGGACTTTGACAAACAATATCTTGACAATGAAATCTTGTCAAACACTCGAACAGGTACCTACAAAGTAACTTGGCAGCAATGGAAAGTCAGTCTGGAAGTTTCTGTGCTTGGAAAATGGAAAGTAAGTCCTCCTGAGGTATAGTTGTGGCCTTAAAAAGTCCCACTCCCGACTGTACAGTATAATGACCTTAGATAGGTTAGCCAGTGCAGCAAGCAGGGTATAGCAAGCATGATGAAACCAGAGCAATGCCCTGCTTCTAGCATATGATCAATGACAAGAAAGTATCACTATGTCAGCGAAGGACTGCACAGCATGCCAAAGGAGGACACGTACTCCCACAGGACCTTGCACAGGCCCGTGCGATTCAGTCGAGGCAGAAGAGGTTAACATGCTCCGTTCCACATAAGGAGACAACTTGTGGTGTCATTTGTCAAACTCGTGTTTTCTTTCACTCTTCATGTGGTTTAGAGCCTTTAGTAATCTAACATTCTGGATTTTATAGGGCTACATTTCCACGGCGTAGCTGAGAATGACATATAACTTGTGAGTCACCAGATCTTTAGCATCAAATAAAAACGTATCTCATTGTTTATTCGATAGTGGCAATGCAATTAAAAGGATTGCCTTCCACCTTTTAAATCTGAAAAGATGCGTTCGACATAGTTTACAGCTGATTTCCAACTTTTTGGTCTTTGTTGGGCTTTTAAACTGATTGCACAATCTCAAATTAGGCTGCAATGCATCTGAAATGAATGAATAACACTCAAATTGTCACTCATGCAGAATAGTATTAGTTTGCATTATAATTAAGAAAACTAAAATGAACAGGGACAAAGACGAATACGAAGGCTGTGAACTCTTAAATCTGATGAAATTGTTTTATTCTTTTAGTTTCATGATTTAGTATCTCAACATATGTTGGCTTCTTTACCTGACAGAGAGAAAAGTATGAGGAGTAAAAATAACACTGCTTCACCTTTTCAAGTGTGTGGCTTTATCCAGCTTACCTTGATGACGCCGCACTCGAGTGTGTTTTCCTTATTAGTTGATGTTTTCATATACAGAGAAAGGTAAAAATGCAAAATATTCTACCTTAGAACCAAATATCCAATCTTTTATTTTGACTTTTATAATTGCAGTCAGGATATAAAAAATACATCCTAAAATACATCCAATCCCTAATAAACAAACACTGCACCATTTGGGGTTTCTGTGTAGTCATATGAGTTGCACTATCCTTTCCCCCTCCTTCAAACTAATTGGAAAAAGGTCACACCAAATAAGAGAGCAACTAACCTTTTTTTTTTTTTTTCCCGCCAAAAGTAAACCCAGAAATTGTTCTAGGGTAAACAAATGAACTAATGACCGTGCTCCTAATAGCGTCACCAGGAGAGGCCAGAGCTATCCCAGCTAATTAGCATCAGTGTTCAAAGTTGCACAATAAAGGCGAGGCATGGTAACATATGCAGCAGTTAATAGGGTTTAGCATGTGGAATAACGGCAGTGGTGAGCTCATGAGGGGGGCAATTATGACAAAGCTGTGCATATCCTAGATAACCGTTTGCCTGACTCAATCTGGCTAAACCCCCGGGGAGGCAGCTCGCAGCAGCTCCAGGGGCTGCAGAAACTAACAAGAGGAGGAGGGTGGAGGGGGGAGAGAAGAGAACGAATCCACATAAACAAGCGTCTAACAAGCTCTGCACACACTAATATTGAGCATGTGTAATGCAAAGCCATCTGGATTACAGGGGGGAAATGCACATTACACTAAGGCGCCTTCGTGTGCCAGATTCACAAACGCATACAAGGAATTTCATGTGAAAATAATATTATTGCTACAACGGAAATTAAATGAGCACAAACACAGCAAATAAGGATGCAATTGGATGATGCTTCTGTTAAACCCCCACTGTAGCCCCCTCAAACCACAAAATAACGTGATGATGACATTATAGGAGATCATTTGCGCAAACTTGACTAACAGTACAACAGTAGATATTAGCTGTGTGTGCAAAATGAACTTGATGTGTAAAATCAATGTCAAGTCCGAGTATGAAATCTACTACATTATTTTTTATCAAATGTATTAAAGTGAGCTGCCAATTAAGTGTGCATGTTGAAATCAAGTGTTCGTAAACAGCCCCAGCTCTGTAAATCTAAAAGAACATGGCTTGGGCTGATCCACATAACGCTATTCCAACAGTTTTGAGAATGGATGGATTAGTTTGATACACTTTTTTAAGAGAAAAAGTAAAAATTCTCTGAGTTCAGCTTCTTAAGTGTGAATACTTGTTGGTTACTTTACTCCTCTATGAAAGTAAACTGAATATTTTAGTGTTGTGGACAAAACTAGATATTTGAAGATGTCATCTTGGCATTTGAGAAATGCTGATCAATATTGTTCACTATTTTCTGACAATTTACCAAACAACTAGTCGATTAATTGACAACATAGAAGACAGATTAATCAACAATGAAAATAAAAATCATTGTTAGTTGAAGTCCTTATGCTATCTAAATATGCTAACTGTGTTGCTAAATCTTTCTCCAGAATGGCAGACTCCACCTTTAACTGTTTGTACACCAGTTTTGGAGGAGTTATGCTTGCTGACCAGAGCCGGCTGGCCCATTAGGCAGTATAGGCAAATGCTAAGGGCGCTGTGGCCTCCAGGGGGCGCCACAAAATCAGGAAGTGTATGTAAATCAGCGATGGAGAAGGGCGTCATGCAAAATCTCCCTAAGGACAAATTCAGTGGTTTTGCACTCAGTCCAGTAAAACCAGTGTACTTTTAATGTAGAGTAACAGCCATTTTGCAAACAATAAAAGTAATATCTTATTTTTTTAAAGAGCTCATATTGTGCTTTTTGATTATTTTTTTCTATTTTAATTTTTTTCCTTCAGTGTGTTCATAGCTGCTTTTTGTGCATGGAACTTACAAATCCAGAGTCTTCACCCAAGGGAGTTGAAACACCGTTCCTTACCTGCCTGAAACACCTTGTTTGAAGTCAAGCCTTTTCTTCTGTTACTTATTGATGTCACCATGTAACATATTTGCATAATACCTGCTTCGTGGCTAGTTTGGCCCACCCTAGAGCTGGTTCTGCTTGAGCAACATCTCTCTGCCTACACTCAGAGGTTACCATATGTAACCAATATTATCTCACTTTCATCGGCCCAGCTGACTAATCAGAGCAGACTGGGCTTTTTAGGAGGAGGCCTTAAAGGGATAGGAGCTAATTATAGAATGTTTTATGGGGTGAGAAGATGTTCTGCAGGAATGAGAAAAACTTTGTCTTTTATAAACATTGAGGCATGTAAACATATTCTAGTAGACCCCACAATTAAAATTAAAAACCTGTAAACGTGCATGATATGGGCTCTTTAAATGAGTTTGAAGGGTAGTTACTGGGCTTAAACATGTAAAATAAGTGGCGTGGTCTTTTAATAAGCACTTTTCAAATGTCATGTTCCATGGAAGCACGGTGCCATTAATGCACAGCACCGCTCTTACATTTATTCGTCTCACAGCAGCCTTGTACTGTACGTGGTTACCTGCAAAATTGGCAGCTACATTACAAATAAGGATAATAATTTCCTCTCTCCTTCTCTTTTATCACATCCAGTTCCAATATTTATACCCGCTGTTATGCAGAAGCTTCCTGTAGAAAAGAAAAATGCTTGGTGCATCAGTCAAACAGCCATGTCAGGCATAATGCAAGCTACAAGATAACAGAGCACAATAATTCAAACAAATAGCTACATGTATGGCAAAGTAAATACAATGGAATGAAATGTGCTTCTTATCTAGCTTTAACCCACTGCACCCAGTCTCCACTTAGTATTCCAACTCACTTCATCTCCACTGAACAACTTGGGTTTGATTTTCACAACTCTGACATACATAATCAAACTGGCTTTATATTCACTTCCAATGCATTTATTTGAAAGAAATATTAAGATAAAGAGCAAAACTATTACCCAAACTGTCCACACTGACTGGAGGTGAGGTGTATAAACTGTTGGTCAGTAGCATTTAAAGTATTAATTCAATGACATTTTCTGGAGATAAAGTTTCTGCCAATACTGAAGAAGGAAGAGTGATTCATATCTCAGCCAGTTAATGGCCACTGTTAAATAAATGATTTAGTTTATTCATGTTTTATAGAATATTATTTCCAACACACCAATCAGCCACAACATTAAAACCACCTGCCTAACATCGTGTAGGTCTCTCCTGTGTCAACAAAACAGCTCAGCTCCATCAGGACATGGACCTCTGGGAGAGTCCTGCGGTGTCTGACACCAGGACATTGGCAGTGGATCCATTGGGTCCTGTGGGTTGGGATTCAGTGTATCAGTGGCAGATGCTTAGTCAATCTCAGATCTGGGGAGTTTGGAGGCCATGTTTCCCGAGCTGTTCTTGAGCAGTTTTTGCAGTGTGGTGCGGTGCATTGTCCTGCTAGGGGAGAACACAGTCTTTGCGTAGTGCTGTAGCCATAGGGGTTTGCTTGGTCTGCAACAACAGCCGTTTTTCAATACTGTGTTCTTATGCACATTTTGAACAATTGCCTTAGAGTTAATGGAAAATGGAAAAACTTTTAAAAACTACTCTCCCAATTTTGCAAAAAACCTTTTGCGCTCACTTAAGGTGGTTTTTGTTAATGCACATAATGGGTGATGAAAACACCTTAATCGAAAAAATGAAAGAATAATTATTACTATCCGAGTTAGTAACATTTTCTGAAGACATTTTTCTGTCACAGATGGTCAAAGACTGCATTCCAAATCACTTTTTTTTTTTCCTTTTGAGTATGTACTCAGACTCAGACTCAGACTTCTTTATTGTCATTCGACCCTTTGCAGGATGAACGAAATGCAGTTTCTTAGGTCTTGGTGCAGGTTTCAGTTCAGTGCAATGACTGATGTGGAACTGTTCAACAGTCTGACAGCATCCGGGTATAGAAGCTGTTTTTCAGTCTGGATGTTTTTGCCCGGATGCTGCGCAGTCTCCTACCAGAGGGGAGAGGGGTGAACAGTTCATGTGCAGGGTGGGTGGAGTCTTGGAGGATGCAGGTGGCTCTGTCCCTGCATCTGGAGGTGTAAATGTCCCCAATCGGTGGTAAGCTGCACCCGATGGTCCTCTGTGCAGACCTCACCAGCCGCTGAAGGCTTCCTTCTCTGCCACCGTGCAGCCACCATACCACACAGGGAGGCAGCAGGTCAGGACACTCTCCACCGCAAGCTGTAGAAGGCCTTGAGGACATCAGTGTTCAGTCCTGCCCTTCTCAGCTTCCTCAGGAAATAGAGACGCTGATGGGCTTTCCTGTGACAGCCTGGTGTTGGTGCGCCAGGTGAGGGTGTAGAGAGGTGGACTCCGAGGTACCTGATGGAGGGACGATCTCCACAGCTCTCCGTCGATGAGAGGGGGGAGTGGCTGGTGGGGGCTGACCTGCGGAAGTCTACACCATCTCCTTGGTCTTCTGAGTGTTGAGGATGAGGTTGTTGTCTCCGCACCACCGTGTCAGGTCCTCCACTTCTCGCCTGTACGCCGACTCGTCTCCGTGGATGATGAGTCCGACCACCACTGTGTCGTCTGCAAACTTAACATAGATTGTTCTTGTGCTGAGCTCTGCAGTCGGAGGTCATCAGTGTGTACAGCAGTGGGCTGAGCACACATCCCTGGGGCGTGCCGGTGTTCAGGATGATGGTGGAAGACGAGATGTTATTAATTCTGACACTCTGTGGCCTCCCAGTCAAGAAGTCCAGGACCCAGTTGCACAGTGGCGAGGGGGCTCCTAGTTCAGCCAGCTTGGACACCAGTTTCTGCGGGATGATGGTGTTGAACGCAGAACTGAAGTCCAGAAACAGCAGCC